>JAKSZP010001677.1:0-94259 GCA_022478985.1 Massospora cicadina | reverse complement strand
GAAGGGATGGAGACACACCATTGATGTTGGTGATGCCCCACCTATTCAATATGAATCTTACCATAAGTCCAAGGTTGAAGAGCAGCAAATGAGGGTTGAACTCAAACAGTTATTAGACGCTGGGTTAATAGTTCCGTCCCAAAGCCCTTGGGCGTCCCCTCTCTTACTGATCAACAATAAGAATGGAGGTCATTGGGTAGGGATGGAATACCATAAACTGAATAACCTCACTAAAAGACAACTATCCTATCCCCCACATAGATGATGCCCTTGCCCAACTCTCCAGCTCAAAATTCATGTCAGCCATGGATTTGGCCAGCGGATATTATCAAATGGATCTTTCTCCCCAAGATCAGGAGAAATGTGCTCTCATTTGCAGTGAAGGCTTATTTCAGCCTACACGCCTACCTCAAGGGATGTTTAATATGATAGCATCCTTCTAACGTGCAATGGACCACATTCTGCGGGACCTCAAGCTAAGTTTGTGATTGGCTATCTTGATGACATCACCATCTTTTCTGCAACATTCACCAATCATCTCACTCAAGCAAGAGAAGTCTTTCAATGCCTGCGAGCTTCTAGCATCAAGTTGAAGCCATCAAAATGCACCTTCTTCCAAAAGAAGCTAAACTTCCTCAGACATGCCATCTCCCAAGAAGGGATCCAGAATTTACAAGATAAGGTTGAAGCTATCTCTAAAATGCCTGCCCCTAAGAACCTCAGGGAAATCCAGGTATTTATGGGTATGATGAGGTATTACCAACAGTTTATCCCCAAGTTTGCCCAGCTCAGTAAGCCTCTTGTCTGACTATTGGCTAAAAATACCCCTTTTTATTGGGTTAAAGAACAAGCAGCCACATTTGAAACGTTAAAGAGATTGCTTCAGAAACACCCTATCCTACGCCACCCCAAATATAGGAAACCCTTCATATTGTTTACTAATGCCTCAGACTATGACATTAGAGCCATCCTGGCTCAATTGTACAATAATGGCATAAATACATCTCGTACTTCAGCAAGATTTTTTCAAAAGCTGAACTTAACTACAGTGCTACATAGAAGGAGTGCCTGAATGTATTATTAGCTGTTAAACATTACCGCCCTTTCCTATGTGACACTTTCATTCACTGTGGTTACTGACCACTCCTTCTTAAGATGGCTACAAAACATGAAGGATACCACCAAAAAGTTGGCCCGGTGGGCCATCAAACTTTAACATTATGATATGAATATTGAGCACTGAGCTGAGACGCGTCATATGAATGTGGATGGTTTGACTTGGCTGCCTATCCTTCATATGGACAACAGTGAAGCTGAGAGATTACAAAATCTCTTTATGACCCCTGAGGCCTGGGATGATGATTATGACCCCGTCCAGAAGATGCTAGCATGACACTCCTGCAACACTAAGGAGGAGAGCGGAAAGTTATATAAGAAGGTAGGAGTAAATTGGCTGCCCTATCTGCGACCTATAAAACGGGTACCAGCAAGCTTAGACGCCCACTTTACCCTTGGGCAGGGTGGAGTGAGGAAGAAGTATGAGTGGATCAAGGAAAGGTATTATTGAGAGGGCATCATGGAATCTTTATAAAAGTCTTGGATGCCTGCTTAACCTGTAAAAAGCAATCTCACTTCAAGACCAAATACCAATACCAACCCACTACCCTTCAGCAACCTTTTCACACGATCAGTTTAGATGTGGTAGGACCTCTGCACCAGACTACCAGCGGTAATCGTTACATACTTTTAGGTATTGACCACTTTAAAAAATGGATTGAAGCAGTGGCTCTCCCTGCTCAAATTGCCAAAGCTACCGCCACTTTCCTCAACCAGCCAATCTTCACCCGCCATGGTTGCCCTCAAGTTCTCCTCTGTAACAATGGAAAGAATTTTACCTCCCAAGTGGCCAAAATCCTAGTTAACT
This sequence comes from Massospora cicadina, assembly GCA_022478985.1. Taxonomy (NCBI): domain Eukaryota; kingdom Fungi; phylum Entomophthoromycota; class Entomophthoromycetes; order Entomophthorales; family Entomophthoraceae; genus Massospora; species Massospora cicadina. The sequence goes on along the minus strand of JAKSZP010001677.1, from coordinate 92,335 downwards.
ATATGGGCACCCAGCAACTACTCCCCACCCCTTACAATCCTTCTACCAGCGGGACTGTAGAATAAGCAAATGGAACTTTAGTATCCATACTACAGAAAAAGGCTATCTTTGACCCTCTGCACTCAGATCAGTTTTTGCCAGTGCTCTCATGGCCTATTGCATTAGCTACCGTAGGAACAAAATTATGTCTCCATTTCATGTTTTGTATGGCCAGTTACCTGGCAACCTGCCCTTTTGGCAAAAAATGTCTTTTCAGCCAGGACTGATGACCCAGAAAAGGCCATGAGGAAGTTGGCCCAGCACATCATCCAACTAAAATATGAAGCTATGACCAACTCAGCCAAAACTGTCACCAAAGAGGGCCAAGCAGCTAATGAGCTCAGACCTCCTCTAACCTCCTTTCAAATTCTGACCCAGTTTATATTATCATAACTGCATTACTCCCAGAAGTGAGAAACTATGGTCCATCTGAGAAGAACCATTTTTCATCACCTACAAGAGGGTGACAAATATTCTAACAAGTAACTCGCTTCTGAAGTAGTTGTCAATAGAGTTCATGGTCAGTTTCTCAGCCCCTATTCTCACCCCAACATACTTGAAGGGGTGGTGTTGGACAAATGGTTGTTTAATTAGTAAGTAAGAATAGTTTGGAGGAGAATAGCTCCATTTTCATTTTACAAAAAGGCCTATCCGATTTTCAGTGGAATTTAGCCTCTTGGAGTAAGGTGATTACTCCCACTCCTCAGCTAAACAGGCCTATGAATATGAATAGGATTAAGGAAAATTGTCGGCAGAATCAGGGGAGCCATTTGGAGATCCCCTGCATCCTACATCTAATTTAATCAAACTCCAATGCAGAGCTCCAGGCCCTTTTATGGCTGGAGGGGTCACACCAGGTGAAACTATTTTCCCACATGGTGATTGGCTCAAATACATCAAATCTTAACATCACGGCCTTGTCCTACCTACTCTCAACCCTCCATTGGCAATTCCATTAAAGTGAGGCGAGCTTTGAGAGCTTCAATAGGTCAAACTCCCATTTTTTTAAACAGGCTTGAAGCTAATAATGTTTATTCGCCTATCTCGCTTCAAGCCTCAAGTTAATTTAAATACTAAGCAGTGCAATTGTAAGAGGGTTCACTTTCTATCCCCTCACTGACACTAATAAAAATATTATAAAAAATCTAATGCTTTATTAATTTTAAGGGTTTTCATTTTCAATCTAAATACTATAAAAATCCCTGGTAAGTAAATTCCCACTTTTGAAGAGTAACCTATCATGCAAAAGAAAATTGTTGAAATCCTGGGCTTAAAAGCACCTGCGAGCATACCACCTGCTCTAGATTCCAACATATTACAGAACTCTTCCCTTCAGACTCCTAACTAGTTAACTTTCACTGAAGCGTTTCTGTTTTTATTTGTCTTTTTTGTAATCTACTTATGGGGCATCTCTCATGATATCATAACAATAGTCTGCAAGCATAGATGATCTCCACTTGCCCTGATACCTTCTTTCCATCGCTGAGATGTCTTTATAAGAGAAAGTTGATATTTGGGTTTGTTCAATCATATGATATCAACCTCAGTAATAACACCCCTAATGCCTTCAGACCTTGCCTAACCAACTTGTTCCATTGGTTGTGTCCCTATGCAGAACAATTCTCATTAATACGGCGTCAAATACTTTTGGTTAAATTTTTTTTGACTCAAATCTAAGCATTTAAAATTAATTCACCATATGATCATGACTTTCAGCAAATTATGCCCAATCTTTATCAACTGAATGCCAAGTCCCACAAACCAGTTCAATTCTTATTAATTTGAGGTTACCAAGATACTCAGCTGATTAATACCCTAAAAAATTACCTGCCGCTGTAAAGTTAGGTACCTTGTTTCAGCAGCAATGTGAAAGCTCTTAATGGACCATAAATGGCATTTTTAGAAGATTTTGGAGCTGAAAGTAAGTCAGACTCACTAAAGGCCAGGGTATAAAATAAAAAGGCCTTGTATTGGAAGGAGACAAAAGAAGTAATGCTAATTCTGATATCTACCTTTATTTACAGAAATTTAGTTTACACCCTACTATGGAACTTTGACACTGGAAGTACCCAATATGACTACGGAAAATTTGTAGAACTTATATTCAATAAAGGTTATTTTGTGTTAAACTTCATATTTATTTTGAGTGATACTGTTTTAACATAGCTTTACCTATTGAAGTTCAACTATACCTGTGACAATATTGCTATTTTTAATCTTGATTGACCTTTCTGGTGCTCACTACAAGGGGAACTTTCACAAAAGCCATAGAAAAAACTTAGGAACCTACTACACGAGTCAAGATCTCAATCACTTTACTATTGGCTTTGGAGACAAGTACCCTTAACTTATGGACTTTTTAGGAATCAGACTGATACCACTTTCACCTCAGGAAGTTTGGAAAATGAGGATAATGACGCATCCTTTATAAAGCTCATTCCAAAGGGATGATAGCCTCCCAGTCTTTAGATTGGATGGCTAAAATACCCCCAATCATTTAGAAATGGTCATGGATAATCCTTTGCAGGTTTCATCTCTTCACTGAAGCTATCAACAAAGTCCACTTGGGGATGTTTAGAAGCTATAAAACTAGGACTATCTGTATATAAACTATTGTTATTTAAGATAATTATGATGTCTGCCATAATCAAAAATTCCACTCAGGTGAAAATAGTTGAAATTATCTCCTAATACATTTATCCATTAATCAACCAGACCATGTGGATCCTTGCTTGGTAGTGCATCAAGATTAGCGGACTGCTCAAAATCAAGAAGTCTCAACGCTGGGACAACCAAATACTGGTGGATTAATTAGAAGTCACCTTTTAAGAAGTTCACGCGGTCATTCTACTTAACCAACATCAGGCAGGTGAAGTCAACCTCCAAGTAGACAAACTTGCAACTAACTGAATGGCAGCTTGGCTTGCACCATTGGTGAGACACTAGACCAGCGTAGGGTGTCAACCCAATAGGTGGCCAACTTGATTCAACACTGTGGCCAGGTCAAGGAATACATGAGATTAGAAATTGTGGCATACAACTGTGGAAGCTGTTAATAAGCAGCCCATGTTCAGATGGGTTTGCCATTAGGCAGTTGGTAGAAGAGTTGGATCGGCAACTCATTTGCCTCCTGGTCACAGTGATCAATCAACACAAACAAATTAAAGACCTCAAATGGAGCACCAAGGCTGGTCAGGATTTGCTCCACAGCTTAGAAGAGTCTCTGAATAGAACCATTTATTATTCCAACTGGCTTTATGGAGAATTTATTTCGTTAAAGACCTAGCACAGGGCCATGTTTTGAGGATTACATCTCACTAAAGAATTGCTTCACTGAAAGCCCAGCTTGCAATCATTGAATTAATACTATCAGAAGTCGAGAAATCCTTGGATCATGAGAACCAATACTTTCTGATTTTTACCAGCTTTGGGACAAAATTAGAGGCAATGTAATTGGATGCTAACAGTTATCACACAAATAAAATCAAAGGAGAATTTTACCAACAAACATGAGTCTAGTATAACAGACCTAAAAATATGAAGGCACCAAGGCACTTGTGAAGAAAAGTATACTGGTGTTCTGACTTTGATACCTACCCCCAAAAAATGATAAACTGCTATTCCAAAATCCCTACCCACGTCACTCTGATTGTCCCAGACAATTTAATAAATACCAGCTTTCCCTACGCCCATTGCCAGTCCATCCACCTCAAACTGGCTAAACTTTGGCTTGATAACTAGCAGCACCAACCCTTTAACCGCGTTACAAGAACTTAAATGATCAATTAATGACGTCAGAGGTTATAGGGTGATTCCAAAAACCTGCCAAAATTTGATAGGGAAGCTCAGACACCTTCTTGTTGCTATTTGGGATTAGCACAGATGGTACAAGTGACAAGGCTAAACTGGTGACATTAATGAACTCGTTAGACCTAAGTAGTCAATTTGGTGATGATCAAGATTATTGAGACTGGGCTGTCTTACTATAATGCAAAGAACATTATTGTAAAGGATTTTGGAGGAGTGGAGATGATGATCGCCAGAAAGACTGCATGAATAATATCTTTTTTAGAAATAATGACCAAATCCTAGAGTTTGCTAATTACTTTTACCTCGAGGCTTAGGTGCTATACAGCACAAAAGCCTTGATTTAAATATAACACACAGATCGCCTTACAAAATGCTTGTGAGCCTTACAAAGAACCGTCTTGGTTCATGATAACTATGTTGTATAAGGATTTTAATATATTCTAGATGGTAAACTATCTCTGCCGCTGCGCTGCAAACTTCAAAGCACCCAATAGGTGGTATTGTAATAACTGAGAAATCCATAAAAAAACTTCCAACAGGACGATGAAGAGAACTGCATGACTTCCACCAGACCCTTAATACCTGACATCCGCCACATCATGTTCACCCAGTGTGGTGTAAAGGGGCATTACGCTAGTCATTTCAGCACCAAAGGGACCAAACAAAGGTGAATCACGTGGGAACAACAGATACTGAAGACAGAGAAAAAAGTAGGCGGATTAGAAATTATGAAATTCTACTTTTGCTGAAATTTAACATATACCTAGAAACACCCATAATGGCACAACACCAACTCTTAAACCTATTATCGCTGATAATGTGCAAGCGGTTAATACCTGCTCATGCTGAGAGAACAATATAAACCAGGCAGTAGAAATAGTATTAAAACCCTACATACAGCAGCTTGAGCAGTAACCTATTGGTTGATATTGATGATATGCCAAGACTAGAAGGGGTTAACGTGGCCATTCCCCTTTTAGAATTAAATAAGACTAGCCTCCTACTTTACGGTGAATCACAATACTATCTGGACCAGGCTGATAAGATTGTGTAACTTAATAAGCATCACTGATTATTTTTATTCTGAGTGTACATACATTGTATTAGCATGGACAAGGTCCAGGTCAGGGCTATATTAGATAGCGGGGCCCCTATCAATACTTTATCAACTATATTATTCAAGAAATTGTTAGTATTGCCAGATATTGACCACTGCAAAAAATATGGAACTGAGTGATCCAATTCAACTACCTCCTTAGGGGCCTATAGCACGCTGCACTAAGGTTCAGTTCTATTATTGTGTCAGCTAGAACATCCTACCAAAATCCTACTAGAATATCCTCAACAGAACCTCCTTTAAGACATATGGAGTCATAACCAATTTTTTGAGGAAAATAAGTCGGAGTTTCTCAGTCAAAACCTTCTGATGTACTAGAAGCAGAGACCAGAAGATGGAGAAACGAGATCCATTGTTCATAAACCTAGCCTTTATAGATGAATATATACCCATAAGCTAACAAAAAGAGAGTTCCAAACTTGATATTATCTGAATCATATCTTTAAATTGGAAAGCATTCCTCTGAGGGGTGGTTGCTAACTGATTATTCCAGTCAGCTATCAGGTCATAGTTAACATGGATACTAATCTGAAAATACTAACAAGTATTTACTAAAGTGTTTGCACCCTCCAATCGCTCACAATGAGTATCAATTGTAGCACCATGGGATTATTATCCCAGATCATGGAAAGATTACATATTTCTAGATAACCTCTATCATATCCAATCTAGGTGAAACGGCACCTAATCATCACCTTCCTCCGCATCCTATCAATGGAATAAGTGCAAGGTGTACGCAATATTATGATACTGGAGGTGTTTGGTTTGAAGAAAAAAGTTGTGAGGCTGTCCGTTCTATTATACTGCATGAATTCCTGGTTGGCCTGAGGGAAGACAAATAGGATCAGATGATGGCCTTATTAATATATATAAAAATTTCTGCAAAGGATTTTGATTTGGGATATCAAAAGATATACTACATCATATTGACACCAGGAACCATTCACTAATACGCCTCTAACTGATTATGGTCACAGATGGAAGATGAAATCATTAACAAATAAATTGACCTGATGGTTCATAAGGGAATGCTGGTGCTGTCCAAGGGTCTGTGGGCATCAACAGTTCTAATTATAAAAAAGAAGGATGGGTTTAACTGAATGTTAATCAATTACTGGAAACTCAACATAATAACAAAGAAGGGCATCAACCCTCTAGAATTTGACGATACACTTGACTAACTTGGTGGAGCAAAATATTTCTCCGTCATGAAACTGATTTTTGACTACTGGCGGATAAATTTACCCCAGTAAGAACAAGGAAAATGCGCCATAATAATGAACCAAGGGCTGTTCCAACCCACGCGAATGCCACATAGTTATGTAATACCCCTGCCGTGTTCCAATGGGCCATGGACAGCATAGTAGGAGATCTTGGAAATTTTTGCATCTTAATACACTTGGAAAAAAACGTTTTCCCAAAGACATTCAACAAGCACTTGCAACATCTGGAGTATGTCTTCCACTAGCTCGCTGCTGCCAACCTGAAAATGAATCCCAAGAAATGAATTTTTTCTGAGAGCAACTTGAGTAGTTGGTCTTTGTTATTGCCTAAAGGACTTATGGCCTCAGCTGTTCAAATTAATGTCCAACAAAAATTTATGAAGAAGAAAGCAAGAAATTGGGAAATCCAGGTCTTCTTAGGGATGGCCAGCTATTAAAGGCAGGATAAAGAAACTCTAAATAAAATAGGGGAGCCGCTATTTCCCCTATTAAAAAATGGAACCCAATTTTGATTGATGAACTATCAGAAGGCTTTAACTGACATTGTACTGACTCACTTCAGAGCCAATGCTAATGTATCCAAATTTAAATAAACCATTTTTAATCCATATAGACACATCTCTCACCATCATATGGCTGTATTGTTCCAGATTAACAATGAACAAGTATAACATCCTATAGATTACTGCGGCTAAACGTTATATGTCTACAAGTGGATTTACATCATTACTGAGCAGGAATGCTTAGCGGCAATTTATGCATACAAGAGATTCATGATCTACATGTATGGAGTGCACTTCAAAGTGTAACTGACCACTATGCACATATATGGTTATAAAACCTCAAGGAGCCAAAAAGACGCCTAACTCGATGGGCGCTGAAGTTGCAGGTGTATGACTTTGAAATCAAACACCATCCCAGCGTAAAACACTAGAATGTTGATGGAATACCTCAGTCCCCCTAATATCACGTTGACTGCCAACATGGCGGATGGCCTTTACAACAAGATGGTAGACATGAAATACAATAGAAAACCAGAAGAAGTACAAAGCCTTTTAGACTGACTAATGAAAAACACCTCCATCAAGAACAGAAATTTATTTAAACAAGTAAAAGAACAAAATAAATTATGCTACAACCAACCAAGTGTACAGATCTGATTATCAGAGCTCACAAAGCCAGAGGCCAGGTGTATTCAAGAAGGCATTTGAACAACTGAAACAACACTAATCAGGGAATTGATGTACTTTGTTATCTACAAGGTTATTGGTTGCTGCAGGGAGTAGCAAGCGGTAGTGCCATAATGTAAGAGCACTTCATATCAACTTTGTAAGCTGAACAATACTCTCCACACAATGTTGATTGACGTTATGGGAATGCTAACAACCAGCAGAGGCCAATTAAAGTACTGTGGTAGCTATTAAACACCTTACAAAATGGGTTAAAGCTAAACTAGTCTGAGATCTGTGGCCACAATGACCACCAAATTCACTTTGGAAAAAATAATGTATAAACATGGAAACCTCCAATTCCTTATGATGGACAATGATTTAACTTCACTTCTCAGATGATCACAAGCTTAACAATTTGATGGGGGAACAGGGTCCTATTGACTCCCTATCACTATAAAATCAATGGTATGGTAAAGCCGTCTTTCAGATTCTGTGATTGACTCAAAAATAAACCCTACAACAACCTACAGATTGTGTCAATTTTCCCTTCTAATGCTTGAACTAACACTCTAATTAAAACCTACTGTGATAACATGGATAGGACTTATTATTGCAACATGGATTTAATTATATTATTAAAAGCTCAGGCCAAATAGCCCTGCACATCAAGGCCGATCTTCTCTGCAACTACTTGGTGCAGGCTGATCAACTCAACATCAATTCAAATATTCATTCTATTGGTAGCTCAAGCCAAATATGCTCACACATTATGGCCAACTATCACTGCATTAAGTCTTAGCAATTGGTCCCAATTAGTGGGAACGATATCAAACAATTAATATACAAAAATGTTTGGGACTGACCTGTAGTTAACTTTTAAAAGTCTCATGGACAATCAAATGAATAATAATGTAATCAACTTCCTGCCCTAGGGCATAATTTGTATGTTGATACATCTAGTCAACACAATAGCACTTGCATATGGACCACCCAAATGGGATTACCTAGTGCTATCAAGAGGAAAGTTGACATCCCAATTAGGGAGTCGTTTTCATCAGCTTTGTGACAAAAACATGATTAACTATCAAAAATATTTTTTGTATATTGATACATGTAACTGGCATAATAGCACTTGCACATGGACTGCCCAAATGGGAGCACCTAGTGCTATTGAGAGAGAGATTTACTAACAGCCCGATTAAGGGTATGTAGTTTTCTTAAATTGACCATAAAATTTCCCAGAATTTGTATTTTGTCAGCAGTATGACGAAACTAATTTTGAGATGATCCTAGGACCATTTTGCATGCTCATTGTTGCGATTTAAATCCCTGAAATCTTCCCAAGTATGAGAGTTTTTTTGACACCAATGAACCTAGCAATGGGTCTCAGTTGTAGGCTGAACTGAGATGAAAAATAATCTGTGAGATTTCGTGCTTGAATGTGACCAGGAGCTGCCCTAGAGGTATAAATACTGGCGCCTGGCCTAATGAATAATTATCAGGTAACATAGTCTAACAAAGATCTATTTTATTTAATCCTTTCGAGTTTTTATCCTAAAGTTACTTTTGGAGAGTGTCGGAAAGCTGAGACCTTGAGATCCATAGCTTGCAACTTTGCCTGTATTGGTTATAGTTCCCAATTACAGAAGGGAAATCAAGCCAAAAATTGGCCAGAGATTAAGGGCTATTTGAGGATGCCTGATAAGTTTCTGAACAGTCAAAATACTGTAAGCCACTGGAAAAATTGAGGATCCTTTGGCCAAATTTCAGCTCAATCTAGCGTGCAGAAATATAATTATCAAGCAAGCGATCCTTGGAATTTCACAGGGTCTATGGCATTCTAGTTGACATTCTACAAAAATTGGCATCAGGCAGACTGTACAGTTGGAACCTACTCCTGCCTTCTGCCATCTTCATATATATATCATGTACCACTCATCCGCAGGAAGATCATTGTTTCAACTCCTGTACAGGTGACAAACCGCACTACCACTGATACTATACTCCTGTGTTAATAAAGAGGGGATATAACTCACTCAATATTTAGAAAACCTTTCCCAAACGCTGATAAATCTCCAAACTGAGGCTTATTCTATTAATTGGCCATAAGAAGGATGTAGAGAGTGTGACAACTGAAACCACCATCCTTTTTCGCTACCTCAGTGTAGGGGAGTGAGGGCTCTACTACAATAATTCTTAGTTTAACAAGATGAGTAAGCTAAAAACATCTGAAAGGGGAAGTTTAAGATCATAGAGAAGACTTGAATGAATACATATATACTTAAAAGACCTGCCAAAGGGATCATCATTAACAAAGTTCATTACAAATTCTTAAAGTAATTCCTGCAGGGCGCCGAGATGCCAACAATCAGCAGTTATTAACCCTACCACTGGACACAGGCAATTTGTCAGTGTTTATTACTTGATCAAGTGGGGGGAATGTTGAGATTTGGGTTTAACCAACCATATTAGAATTACCTCAACACCCTAATTCCTATAGACCTTGTCTAACCACCTTATACCTCTTATTGTCTCCCTCAGCAGATCAATTATCATTGATATACCATCAGATAATTTGCTAGCAAGCTTTTGACTCAAAAGTAAGCACTTACTTTTAATCCACTAAATAATATTGACTTTTGGCAGTTTGATCCCTAATGATTTGTCAACTGAACTCCCAGCTCCTCAAACCTGTTCCATTTTTATCAATAAAAGATTAATAGAGTTACTTCTTTCCACTCAATCTCACTTTTAAGCAATTTTACAAAAAAGTTAAATTATCTACAGCTGTCTTACCACGTCCATTATTTTATTGATGTCCTTGGATCCGCCGCCTGCTGCTCCAGTGTGGGGCAGTGGTGATCCACCTCCCAGCATTTTCCGCCCAGCAGGGAAATGTATTTGGATGGGCTCAAATAGTCTGCCAAAATTGAAAGGCCATTTTGTCCCTCCACAGGACTAAGCGCTCCACCTTGCGCTTATCCACTTGACTCGCCTCCATCCTCTTGACCATCCCAGATCCACTATACAATTTAGCCTCCATGTCAACTATGGGCGTTTATTCCCATATGCTGACAAAGCAATAATTGAACTTGCCACCGCTGCCTTTGAACTGGATGGCTTTATTGATTTCTGCCCTTCTAAGGGCAATTTTGATGTAGTTTTCCAAACAGAGGATGATGCAGCATCAGCGGCATTGACCCCTATAATATATAAAAATACCCTAGTCCCCACTACCCAACTCTCTCCCTGATGACATCACATTGGTGGTGTCATTAGCCATCTCTCCTCACATCTCCTACCCCAAATTTTGTATGATGAGTTGATGTTGGGGCTTTTGGTTTATGGCACTCAGCCCAACCTAGTATTTACCATTAGTTCTGGTGCAGAGCGTCTTGCTGCCCCTTGAGCCACTGCCACAATCATCCCAAATCAATCTGCAATTGCCCATCAAATCCCCCACGTGCTTGCATTGCTGTGGCACTATAGAATTTCTTTTGGGCTCATTTTAATAACGGTTGACAGATTTGCCCACCTGTTTTGAGCTTGATCACTCTAAAAGGTCCTTCCCCCATGCCAAATCACCTGTTACTATTTTGGAACCCTTTTCAGTGGAATCTGAATGGGGCGTCTTGTTGCCCCCTCCCACCCAAAATTCTTACTTGATGGGCCATCGTGGGAAAGCACCCACCAAAACAAACAGCCACACTCACCACCTGGGGCTCAAACTGACCAATCAGAGTCAGGCCTGGATCACCATTCGCACCCAAGCACCCACCCATTCACATCCTACCACCCACCCAAATCCTGCACCCACTATTCTTGTAAACCAGAATTCTTGGGACCTATTGGATGAGGTCAATGAATCAGGTAAAATGATCATGAATAAGGATAAATCCAGTGAAAAAGGCCCAGATGAATATGATTTGATTTAAATTTTATAATTCTGATTTTGATAAAACTCTTCCCCAGAAGATATGCTCCTAAACCCAATGCTATCTCATTCCAAAGTGACCACAAGTTTGCATTAGCAGCGGTGGCCTCACCTCATAGCCACCACCTCTGCAAAGCAGTGGCCCAATAAGTTAGTCAATTACATGAAGGGCTAAGCAGAATCAATTTCACCCCTGATTTCCCTGAAGTAGCACAGGAGGAAATCACCAAATTGGCTAATGAAGCCAATAATGCCGTTATACATGTTGCAGACCTAGAAAGATTTAACCTAATCTCTAAAATTTCCTGGAAAATGGTAGACATCTTGGCCCAACTCCTAGATGCCCACACCCAAGAAGAACATCATGTTGCTGAGTTAATTGAGGCTATCTTACAAGATAACCTTTTGCTAAGTAGCCATTATTTCACCCTCCTCCAACCTCACCACAATGATGCTTAAACTACTCTTCTCTCAGCCTTTGTATGCCTCTACAACAAATATGCATCTGACACTTAGCCTGCGCCTGAGTAAGAGCCGCTTGACCCTCCCTCCCCTCTGCCATGGTGGGTTATCAGCACCCCACTCCCTACCTGGTTGGAGGTTTTATTTTATTTTGTCTTATTGCCCGTTTGTTTTGAGCTTTATTGCTTTAAAATTTAAAATGTCCGTCCCCTAATCAGAGTGCCTCAAATAAATTTAAAATTTAGATAAAAGACTAAAAAAATTACTCAGCCAAACAATACCCTAAATATGTACCTAACGTTGGACAGACGACCATCAAGATGTACCTGACGTTGGACAGATGACCACCCAGTTCAGCAGTAATTTGGAAGCCCATTAGTGAAACATAAATGGGAATGCTAGAAGATCTGAGAGCCTCAGGGAAGGCTGGCTCACTAAAGTCAAGAAATAAATTTGAAAGTCCTTTTATTAGAAATGGAAAAATGTAGTAAAGCATATTCAGTATCTACTTTCATCAATAGAAATTTGGTTTACGCCCACAATGATCTCTAATACTGGAAGTACCCACTGAGACTGCAAAAAATTTGGAGAAGTTGTATCTAATAAAGGCTTATTTTGTGTTAAGCTTCATATTGATTTTAAGATATACTGTCTTCAAAAAGCTTTATCTATCTCAATGCAACTATACTTGTGACTTTCTTGCCTTGTTGTAGTCTCAATTTTTAACAAGCACTCTCCATGTTTGTCACTCAAAGAACCATAATTGGTTGGTTAGAATTATAGGAAAGAGTGTAGAAAGTGGATCTTTGAGTTTTTGTGTGCCCGTTAGGGCACCCAGTGCAGGCAACTTTGCGGGATGAAACCTGGGGTACTGCCCCCCGCCGCACTGGGGCTGCGTAAATCTAAGCACCACCAAAGTGGGCCCAACCACATGTGGGCTGGCTCACACCACCCTTAAACTGACATATTCTTCACTGTTTGGTATACCAGGTAGCAAAGGATACCCATCCAGTTCAAAGATATGCCTCCCATCCCTTACTGCGAGGAATGAGACCAGACTGACCCCCAAGTTGGACTTACTTGAGGAAAGAGGATTGCCATAGCTTTCTACAGCTATTTCTAGCCATCACTTGACTATGGCCAGGGAGCTTGTTGCCTGGATTCCTTCTGAAGAGAAACAACGCTGGTTTCTATAAAGCCATAGACCATACATCACCTCCCCCCATATCGTGCACCAGGCCCTGAACCCCTCCTTGTCTGCAAGCAGACTTGGTGGGGAATACGCAGTCAGGATCTCTGGCCATTCGAGATAACCAGAGGATAACTTACACCCTGGTTGGTATGCTTCATACCAAAGGAGAACACTACTCCACACAGCATCCGCTGCCAGACACTCTGTGAAGATGTGCTTTGCCATCTCCTCCCCTCCGCATACCTTACAGGCATACAGAAGGTCATCCTCCTTATGCTTACTTCACTTACACAGAGTCGCCCCAGTGACCAGGATGTTGCTGCGGAGTTGGAAGAGAATTTTTTGAACTGGTATAGACCAGCATCCCTTAACCCTCCTCCCCCACAGGTCTATCAGTCCAGGTCGCATTTTGCAAGTGATCTGGGACAAGTACGTCAAGAAAAGCTCTCTGTCTTGTAGCTTCCAGAACCTGGCAGTTGTGAAATATGAGAGGCAGACACCGCTACCTCCCCCACCTTGAGACAGTCCTGAAGGACGAAGAGGCTTTCCCATCTGAAGTATCTCCAGCCTTCTCTTCCTCATGGGAACACCCGCCAATCCTGCCCTCCATGACCTTCTGAATGGGCTTCCCCAGCCTCTAATGCATCCAGAGAAGGAATTGCTTCCCTCCAGCAAGAAGGCAGTTCAGTTGCTTCCACAACATCCCATGCCTTCCTTAACAGCACCTTGGAGGTACTGGCAACATTATTGGATGCTTCCACCCTAAGCACCCTCCGGCCATCGCCATCAAGGAGGTCCCCCCCCAGTGGACTGCCCCAATAAAGTGCTTGAAGGCCTTGCTCAGATGAGGTTACATCTCCAGTTCTCAAGCTCCTCCCCAGAGATAAATTGCTTGGATCCTTTCAATGGTCCACTCTCCACCCTCTAATCTACCCTTGCTGCCCGCCCAAGCTCTAAAGTAATCCTTCCAGTAGCCTGATAGGTTCCCCGCGCTTGTGATGTCCCCTTGATTGATGCCTCAACTGATACCAAGGTCCTTGTTTGAACTGTCCTTGCAAGCCTTAGAGAGGTAATCCTCCAGTATTGGAGACCAACAGATGGATTTTCTCTCCTGAGCAACTCATACAATCCATTTCAGCTGAAGTTCTTTGATTATACTCCTGAAGCTAATCAGACTGATGCCCCCTTATTCACCTCCTGACAAAAGTTAGAGTAACTGGTTTTTGACGCTCGCCCTTGCCAAATGAACTAGATGATTGAACTATGTATTCTTTTGATGGAAGATGCTGGAGGTGGAACAAATCTGGCAATGTACCATAGTCTGGAAAAAATAAAAGTGCTTATGACAATGGCCCTGCCACAATAAGATAAGTTGAGCCATTGCCACTTTTAAGCCGCTTTTTTAAGGTCCACATCAAGTTTGAGCCAAATTTCATGCGGCGACGCTCAACCAGGGATGGGACACCTGAGGTACAGAAACTCCTCCCCTGTTGCCATCAAGGGGATTGAGCTCTTTGGTGCCAAACCCAACGTCACCATTCTGCCGATGGCCAAGCCCTGGATTTTGACAGATTGACCTTAGCATTGCTTGCGTTATGGTACATCTTCAGAATGTTCATCACCACCCTCTCCTCCACCTCCAAAAAAACATAAATCTAAGTATCATCCGCAAACATTAATTGAGAGTACTCCTCGCCATTGATGGTAAGTTTCCTCTGGTCCAACTTTCTGAGAGCCACTGAAAGGGTCTCTATTGCAAGGACAAATAACAAGGGAGATAGAGGGTCTCCCTGACGCACGCCCCTACACACCTTAAAGGGGTGGGAGAGGACCCCATTGATATTGACAACTGATGAGGCCTTCTCATAAATCGCGACAAGCAGTCTTAACAAATGCCCCTTGATTTCAACCCTACTTAACACTTCCCAAAGAAACTCATGATTCACCCGGTCATATGCCTTCTCTTGATCAAGAAACGTAGCCACCTCCTCTGGTCATACTGTTTACTTGCCCACTCTTTTATCAGGTGAAGCAGCATCAAGTTGTCAGTAATTGAGCGTCCTGGGATAAACCCATTCTGCTCTTTCCCAACAACGTCTGCCACAATACCCTTTAGTAGATTAGTTAGGATCTTCATTAAGATCTTATAGTCAACGTTAAGCAGAGTCAAAGGCCAATAGTTCCCCATGAGGGAGGGATCGCCCTTTTTATGCAACACCACCACCACACCATTTGAAAATGCCAGCTCGATTATACCAGAGGCTAGGAGGTGATTGTAGAGCTCAGCAAGCATTTCAGACATTTCTGCTCAAAATAACTTGAAGAGCTCCAAGATCAACCCATCCTCCCTGAGAGCCTTGCCATTCTTACCCTTGTAGATGGCATCCAACACCTCCGATTTGTGGATCTTGCTACATAGGTGCAGCTGAGTCTCCTTTGGCAGTACCCCCAGTCCGCTTGAGAGTACTTGGATGCCTCTGGGTCATTCTCAGAGGGGCCATAGAGGTCCTCATAGTAGGATTTGGCCACATCAGCCATGCGATTTGCATCCTTCACCTCAACTCTCCCATCACAAAGTGACAAGGTCCTTGCTGAAGGTCTGAATGCCCCTACCGCCTTGCAGAGTAGGGCCACATTTTTTTAGAATCCTCATCTCATCTATACTTCCTTTGTTCGAGGCGAACCGCCATGAAGGCTCCCATCAATTTCGCATACAATTCAGACTTGACCATGTATGCAGATGCCCCCAAGACCGTGGCCTGCTTGCAGTTACTCTCAAAGCTCCTCTACAAGGTTTCATACCTTGAACGTATGGCCCCTAGCTGCCTCCCAAAGATTTCACAAGTCATCTTGAGATCAGCCTTCATCCACAACCATTTTACTGGCACATCAGGACTCTCCACAATCTGGCTTATCCACCACCTCACCTTCTTACTCATGTTATCCTGAAGTGGAACCCACTTCAGGAGTTCAGGGTTCAGTCTCCAGATCCCTTTCCATGAAGAAGCAACCTGAGAGTCACTGATCTGCAGTTTCAGGGGTCTGCAGTCTGAAGCACCCGCATCATGATTCCAAAGGATCAACTTGCAGTGACTCAGGAGAGGCTGAGGCACTGACACAATGTCAATGTGGGAGAAATGATCCCCCTGGATGTGAGTCCACCCAGTCTCTCCCTCCTCACCACGGCCAGTTCCCCACACATCCAGTAGGCAAGGTCGATCATTAAACTGGCCAACTCATGAGATCCAGGATCAGAACTCCAGTTGCCTGAAGCCCCAACCCTGTCATCCCTAAAGCAGACACAGTTCATGTCTCCCCCCAGCACTACTGAACCCCAATGCCTTTCTTCTAGATCCTTAGGCCGACCTTCTGGAAGAAGGCCTTCCATTAAGATCCAGAATTTGGCGCGTATATGCCAATAAGCCAAATTGATTCCTCTCCAAACAATGACATTACTGCCACTGCTCTTCCAGGAACCAATACCCTTTTATCCAACACCATGACCTTGTCCGCCCACCAGACCAAAATGCCCCCTTTTAGCTTCTCCCCCGCCCTCTTTCCCTCCCCTAAGGGCGAGTCTGAGTTTGGTTGATCCACCAAGTGAGAGTAAAATGGTTGTTTCAGAGAAAACCGAAAACCCAGTCCTCTTCCACCCCAGGTTTGGACTTAGTCTCAGTTTGGAAGCTGATATCTATCCCATGTTGTTGCAAACGGAGTTTTACCCACTGCCACGGCTTGAGTCCATTCATACCCTGTGCGTTAGCAAATTTAACCCTGATCGCCATAGGTTCAAAAATGAAGAAGCCTCAGTGTCAGGATCTGGGGGTCCCCATCCTCTTCCACCTCAGCTGGTTTACTGGGACCACGTTTCTTCCTCCCTTTCCAGTACTAGACTGGTCTGGGGGTGGAGGCTGCTCGGTCACAACAGTCTCTGAAATTTTACCATTGCCAGGATCCTTGATAGACCCCTCTGCTTTGGTTGGAGGCATTGGGTTAGAAGGCATTGGCCCACTATTGCTAGCAGGCAACACCTCCCTCACCTCCACCTCTTCCCCTACAGGCCTCACGCGCTCTGTCACACCCACATCCCTTATGGTTACCTGCCTCTTATGCGATTGAATGATGGGGAGAACCCCATCCATTTGGGAGGTGACCGCCTCCATAATGTCCTTTGCGGACTGTGCCAAAGCGCCACTCAGCTCGATTTGGAGTCTAACTGCTTCCTTCACTTTCTGGGAATGTTTTGACTCCTTGTTGATCTTACTCGCGCTTTTTAGCACTCCAGTCACCACCTCCAAAGTGATGCCAGCCGCAGCCTCCTCCCTTGCTTTAGCTGACATCTAAGTTAGCTTCTCCAACGCCTTCTGGAGAGCCAACTTGTCCTTCTCAGAGGGTGCCATTACTGACACCCCTGCACTAGGCCCACTAGGTTTGGCCACTGCCACAGGAGGTTGAACCTGAGGACATTTGGCTCTGATGTGACCCTTCACACCACACAAGAAGCGCCTGTCCAGAGGTACCACAGGGACACTCCAGGTCCCCACAGTGACTTAACGAGGCAACTCCCCATATGATTCCAAAAGTTCAACCTTCAGAACCCAGTCCCCAGATCCTACAGTGAACTTTTTCAAGCTACCATCCTTCTGCTTCAAGTTCTTTATCAGCTTGTTCTCATTAAAGGAGATCACTCTGCAAAGCCTTTCAGATGAGACATCATGGCCCCTATAGTGATCACAGGTGGTATGTCCCTCAGAATGAACCTTCTGATCTCAGTACCGATGTCAAGACATTTGGCTTCCTCGTTCTTTGTGCTCAAACTGGCAGCCAAAACCTGTTCCTTTTGAAGCTTAGACCGGAAGGTCATAATTTTCAACCCAGGAGCCAAACGTGAAATATGGAGCGGGGTGAACCCACACACCTCAATCAACTTGACCATGAGCATCTTCTTATACCATCCAGTCTTCACTTCCACGGAGTGAACCCTTTTGAGGCTCTCCACCATGCTTGGCATCAGATCCTTGGATGGGCCGGAGTTCCCCACTTTGAAAAGCTTGGTTCTGACACCAAATCAATTAGTAGCTGCTGCAGCAAAGGAGACTGAAGCCCCCTGTGTAGCAGAGGACACCCCTGAAGTTGATTTGCTAACAGAGTTGGTCTCTCTGGTTTGGTTTAGTGACAGAGTTTGCTCTCTGGGCCCTTTTAGTGCGGGAAACATTGCAGCACTTTCAGGTCAGTCCATCATTTTGGTACATGAGTTCTCTCACTTTTCGCTGCACCAGTGTAAGCCCACATAAGCTATTGGCTGCTATCCAGGTTTCAGGCCAACCTTAAAAACCGCGGTGATTATTGTAGACAGGTGAGCCAAAGCTAAGCAAATCAGGATTGCCCCACACTTGTTGCTGAGACCTGCTTTTGCAGTGCTTTGCCTCTTAGGAAAGTAGTGTGACAGATGATATGCCTGACTCTTGCCTCCCCCTTCCTGCCCATATTACCCCCTCCCCAAAGGAGAGTGGAAGCACCCATAAGAACAAGTTGAATTACAGTCATTAGCTTCCATCCCACTCCCCATCCAAACCACTACCAGACTTTTCCAGGGCGCCTCTCTGGGTTCTGGTGTTAGCTACTCACCCATGTTTCCATGAACTTTCCTCAGTTATGCCACGTGAAGGCCCAAGCTTACCCTGCCTAGCTCCCTGAAAGTGGATCTTCAGCTACATATTACATCCTAAATCTTAGTATGTTCTTAAAAGTTCATTGATAGCTATATTATTTTTTCAATAAATATGCAAAAACTTTAAGCACCAGTTTTAAAAGGCTTCCCATAAACTTTCTCTTTCACTCACATGTATTGCAGAAAATTCTTGGTGCCCAAGGGTTTTCCACATCTTAATTACAGTTAAACTAATGGTAATATGCTACCTTTATCAATAGAGACAATTTGCATTTTTGATATACAAAAGTCACTTCACTGCACACAACAAAAATTAACTACATAATCAATACATTTATGATTTATAATCAAATAAATAAATCTGAGATATAATATAATAATAAATTAAGTTAAGAAAATGTAGGCTATGAGTATGTTTTTCTGTACCCATAAATTTATTAAGCCTTTTGTATGTTATGCACATTTCATGATCACCTCTCAAACTGAATGTCCTCTAATCTTCAAATACAGCAATTCTCTGAGAAATGAGCTCAGATAGCTTTCCACAAGGACAACAACCAAACGTCTATGTAAAAAATGGCTTCTTTATAAACAAAACATATCTCTCTTTCTTTGTTACCAATTTATATTTGTAAAAAAATAAGATATTACCACCTTGGATCATCTTGTACTAAAAAAATATTACCACCCTTATAACATTACACTCTGTCATAATTGTTCATATAATGAAATCATATATTTCATTAGAGTAATAAGAGCTATCCTAACATTTTGAACATCATATTCATTTATCAACATCAAGTGAATAGTAATTAACTATGTTTGACTTTAAATTTTTTGAGCGAAGACTATTGTTATGAACCCATGCAACGCTAGGTAAATTAACTATCTTCTATCTATCTATATGATAACTAGTGGTCAAATTAATAAGCGCTGCAAAAGCTGCAACTACCTTCTAACTATCAATACAAATGCTCACTACCAGACTTTAGAACAGATTCTTCCTCTAGTTTATAGTTACAGTTTCAAAGTAGGTCCTGTAAACTAAGAACCTCCATTTTAAATTTCAAATTCCCAGCATATGTTATTAAATAGATATGTTTAAACTAGCTTTTTTATATTAACAGTATATATATACATTTGGAAAAACCTTTCTTTCTCGTTGCAAACACTTTTGCAACCCATTCAATTCAAGACTAAATCTAGTTTGATAATCTCATAGAGGGGATTAGTCTGCGCCCATGTCTGGGAGCAGTTGGGCAAGCAAGGCAAGAGGAGCAGGCGGAAGGCCCACGGCCTCTAATGTTCAAAAACGCCCCGGAGAATCTGGCGGAATAGAAAAAAATCTAAAAAAACTGGCGGTCACAATTTCCCCAGAGATACTCGCGTGGCAAGCACAATGCAACCAGTACATCAACATGCCACATTCCCAGCCACTTTCGTCGGTGGAATTCGGAGTCCGTGTGTATCTGGACATCCAAAAAATGGCCCTATGGGAAAAATTTTGTGAAGATGTACACAAAATTTTCCTGACCGTGGTGTACGTTGCACCTCACTCCATGTCGCACAGTTGGCTGGACCTAGGTTTTGAAAGCAAAATAGCAGCAGACGAGGCTGCAGCAGTGCGCATAGTGGTCGACCTCCCTGAAGGGCAACAGGTCATCGAAACTAAATGCACCAGATGGACAAAATCAAACCAAATTTTCCTCATATTTGACTTTTTGCCTACTACGGTAAAACGTGACATTTTGGAGCAACACCTGAAAGATGGTCTCACCATATATGGCGAAATACAATCTTTTGAAATGCAACGTTTCATGCTGATGCCACACCTGTGCACCGGCAAAGCCATCGCAGTTCTGACCCCAACTGAGGAGATCGCGAAGGACCTAACCCAGATCCCGCACTCCACCTTTATTGACATCGCAGGGCACACCACCCACCCATTCTGGGTAACCGTGGACAGCGCGCCCCCCATTTGCACCCACTGTGATGCGTTCAGCCATAAGGCACACGCGTGCCCCATCAAAGAGGGCGTTACATTCCAAGAGCACCCCTCGGTGGCCATGGCCAGCAGAGAGGCACACTACAAACCAACCGCAAGCACCAAAGAGGCTTTCCCGTGGGGAGCACAAGGCTGCTACCTATTGGTAAAGCCCATCTCCCTGCAGGAGTGGAAGAAGGCCAAGCAGGCCCATAGGACCGCGGCCAAGGAAGCGGCCAAGGTCACCACCACCATCCCACACTCACAACGCCAGGAGGACATGGAGACCTTCACGGCGGAAGCAACTCGGGAATCCATCACCCAATCAGATTGGGAGGCCCAAGCCAAATGGGCCACTCAATCTGAGGATCCGATAGGAGATTCATTCTCATCCAATCGCTGCACCCAAGCCTCAGTCAAAACTGACTTGGGACCTATCCCAACCAAAAATTTTTTTTTGCCCCACTCGACGGTGCACCGAACTTATCCGCACCGCAAAAAATTCATCCGACGTCGGGAAAACAAAAAGCGAAGGCCAAAGCCAACGCGACTCTTTCCACAAAATTAACAAAAACCCCGATAGCATTGCTGCTAATACCCGCGCTGCTGTGAAAGCCTGTGGGGACCTGGAAGAGGCTGGTGGGCCAGGGGGCCCACCCCCTTGCACCTAAGGTGTGATGGGGGAAACCTTCACTCTAGGGATGCTGAATATCGCCAGACTCAAGGCCTCCCCGTCCCGGGCTAGGAAACTGAGTTTTTTACAAAATAATTTACCCGTGGATATCCTGGCCATCCAGGAAACCCACTGTCCATGAGGTTCTGAGGATGCTTGGAAAACAATGCTCCTACCATCCCTATCCTTTTGGTTGAAGCACTGTGGGGTGCTAATTCAGAAAAACAATTTTTTCAAATTTACATCTTCAGAAACATTCCTAAATGGCTGAGTGCTCGTTGTCACCTTCTCATGGGCTGATGTTGCACACACAATCATCAACATTTACGCCCCAAACGGTGCACAAGAGCGTCGGGAATTTTTCTCATCGGTCAAATCCCTCCCGCTACCCCCAATTCTTTCCTAATTGGCGACATGAACTGTTGGCTAACCTCACCAACGGACCGGTGGCCGCCCTCACCCCACACCCCACAGGGTCACGTAGAACTACGCGTTCTAAAAGCCACCCTTGGGTTAATGGATGTGCTGCCGTGACATGCCCCACTGCTCAAAAACATGACGCGTCCCCACGTCCACAACGGCCAATTAAGGTCCATGACCCGCATTGACCTTATTCTAGCACCGGCGAAATTCCAACCCCACATCTCCCACTTCAAAACAACAAAAATGGAATTCTCCGACCACCAACTGGTCTCATTAACATACCACTTACCTGTCACAGTTGCAAAGGCCCCACATTGGTGCAAAATCCACCCCCCAGAGCTTGTGTCGCCAGGATTTTCCACGTGGGTGGAAGAGGCAACTTTGGCAAAATTTTTTGTTGCACCATTTTGTGCGGACCCCATTTCCACATGGGCAACTTTCAAAGAAGACACCATCCGCCACTATCGCCATCTCTCATCCAGACGCTCACGAGCCACATCGGCGGTTATATCGCGTGCACTGGCAGAATTGGCCCACTTGGAGTCCAACATTCCAGCCTCAGGATATAGCCCTGCATGGGGCCAGAAGTGGGCGTAGCAGCAGCCCACCTCAACGCACTTGAAAGGCAACACAAACATCAGGTTTGTGTCCAATACAGGGCCACATGCATCACTAAAGGTGACAAGTGCACTGCATACTTCTTCAAAAAATTTTTTGCACCATGCCAGAGTGTGGCCTGCACACAGGTGTGAAGATCGGATAATTCTATTGTGGACACACTGGCCAAAGTGGCAATCGAAACGCAAAGATATTACTCCAAGTTATACTGAGCTGAACCAATTCAGCTGGCCAAAATGGCGGAATTTCTTGACAGAGCTCATATCTGCACCATTTTCCGATACCCGGAAATAATGAATTTAATTACTCCAAACGAATTATGGACTACCATTCACGGTGCGCCAAACTGAAAATGCCCAGGCCCAGATGGCATTCCATATGAGTTCTACAAAAAATAGTTTAAATATATATCCCCATTGCTGCTAGCCTCACTCAACCAAAGCCTGTTGGAAACGCGCCTCCTACCAGGAGGACATGAGGCCTTTACAGTCACACTCTTCAAGAAAGGGGATAGGCTAGACTTAGCCAACTGGCGCCCCATTTCTCTAACAAACACAGACACCAAAATTTTAACAAAAATCATGGCTAACCGTTTAGGGACTGTAGCATCTGCCACCATCTCTCCAGAACAATTTGGTTTCATCCCCAGAAGGTCAATTTGGGATAACGTGCACTCTGTGGCTAATGTGTGTCAGTCCACAGCCTCTGGGGCACTTGTATTCTTGGACCAACAAAAGGCCTATGATAGAGTAAACTGGGAATACCTTAGGGCCTGCCTCCAACAATTCCGCCTACCTCCCCGCTTCATTAACTGAGTGATGCTGCTCACGGAATCTGCAACAATGGCTGTGCGCGGCCCAGGTTTCCTAACAGAAGTAGTCCGTCCTCAAAGGGGCCTGTGACAAGGGGACCCCCTGAGCCCACTCTTATACAACTTCAGCCTTGACCCACTACTGCGAAATTTAATGCCCAACTCACTGGGGTCCATGTGCCAGGCCAAACCCCAGTCAAGATGATGGCATTTGCAGATGATTGCGTGGTGGGGGTGTCTAATAACAAAGATGCACGCGCACTTGAAGCCTTCATCCAGGAATATTCCTGGGTAAGCAACGCGGCACTGAACGCCTCCAAAACCAAAATCATCCTCCTTGGTCGGTTTCAGAACTGCTGGGCCCCAGCAAGTAGTTCCCAACCCAGCCCATCTGCTCGCCTAAGTCCACGCCTTACTAACTCAAAACACACCGCTCCACTGGTGCTCCCCTTTGTGCCGCGATCTACCATAGGACCGGTACGCCATCTGGGCATGTGGTTGGAGGCAGGAGGATACGCGTCAGCAGTAATGGAGTGCCATATACTGGACAACGTGACGAAGCGAATCGCCTCTCTCAGAGCCCACCCCACTACCCTCACTGACAGGGTTGTTCTTGCCAACTTTATGCTCCTATCCAAAGTCTAGTTTGGAGCCCACGCCATCCCCTTCTCCCCAAGCTTCTTCAAATCCCTGTATGCTTTGCTACAAGGTTGGCTTTGGTCAGGCCGCCCTCCACCAGTACGGCTAGAGGTCATGTTTGGTCCTCATCATCATGGTGGCATGGGCCTACTTGACTTCAAAGCCCATGCCGCCAAGATCCTAGGCACCTGGATTGCGGCCATCACTGCTTCTACACTCCCATCCCAACACTGGTCCCGCGCGGCCCGCTCCAACTTCTCCTGAGCCTTGGGCCTCAACAATCCATCAAACCCCACTCCCTGATGAAATACCTCGCATCACACACATCAGCCACAGGTCCTCACGGGACCAAAACCCACTACAAACGAATCCTACTCTCCATGCAAAGCGCAGAGTGGAGAATTTGTATTAGTGGACATACAACCTGAAGAGGCCGCCCCTCTCCTCAGTTCACACAAGAGGTACAGGGGCTACCCATCCATGATGGCGTGATCCCCATTCGACCCCATGTCCTATCCAGGGTGGACTACCTGGACATGATGGACATCCCTTATTCCACTGAGACCCAAAAGACTATCTGGAAATATGCACACCATCCTTTGTTGCAGCCTCAAGTCCTCTCCCATGTGTGGCGCTGCCTGAGGCGGGTGTATCATACAGCTGAGCGCTCTAATGCTTTACACTCATCCTGTGTAGTGTGTGGCCAGTATGGAACGCTGTTTCACCGCCTGGAGAAGTGCCCCACCTCTAAAGTAATATGGCGCGAAGTCCAACGTCTGCTAGGCCAGGATCAAACACATCCCTTCAGTCTGTCAAGAGATATGTTTGCTTCATCAATGGCCTCCCCTTCCCACCCTCCCTTCATGCTCTGGTGGTTGCAATCGCCATGTGGACTATCCACACGATTGTCTTGGATGCCATCGCTGGATCCATCCCCACCCTCCCTGAAGCTGTCCACAGATTCCGGTCTCATTTGGTGGATCACTTTCAAGCGTGGATGTTTGGATATCTCCCACCACGTCGCCGGCAGCTGGTCTCCTCCTGGTTCCCAGTCTGGTTCATCAAATCAGACCCCTTCCTCCACACGTGCTCAGTAGTGGCTACGCCCCCTACACACGTTCCCTCCCCTTCCCATAAGTGGCGTTCCCGCTGGCAACAAGAGATAGCATCGCTTCTCTGGGGTGCCTCACCTGGTACTAAGTTTTGTCTCGTCTGAGTCATATTTGGAAGTGTCCGTCCCATGGTCAGCCTTCCCCACAATAAATTTAAAAGTATATATATACATTTGGTAAGAAAAGGAAATTGTAAAACCCTGCTTACATGAGAAACTAACACTTAAGGGCATTTGTATTAAAATACTATATGTAGTTATTGTATTTGGGAGAAATTGTTTTTTTTAGTTTTGGTTTCTATATAGAGATATGCAACTTTTTGCAACTTTTTTAGTTTATATTTAAGTTTTTTAAAATCTCACATACTTAATAATCCTACTCCCAAGCTTCATATGCACACCAAAACTCACAAATGTGGGTATTTAATTTCTATTTTTTATTTTATAAAAGAAATTCAATATATAGTGAACTTTTTGCTTTTTTACATATTAAAAAAATCCAATAAATGGTTTTTTAGTGGAACTCTAATTTTTGATCATATTATACATACCAAAATTTTAAATTCCTAGATTTTATAAATTTAAGAGAAACGTTATATAAAACTTAAATATATTTATAAGTATACTAAGTGAAGAGGTATAACAAAAAATGAGTTGCTTATGAGAAAAACAATAAAGTATGATATTTTTTAGGCTTTAAAAATTTTTAATGTGAATTTTTTGAGAGGAAATTAGGATTAATCATAATACATTTATCTAAAAACAACCAATTAACCCCAAACTGCTCAGATGAAACAATATACTGACTACCATTATGATTTTATAAATCTTTTTTCCATATGCATAACCATCATTTTCTTATTGTTATCAGAAGAAAAATACTGGTTTTTTCATTTTCTAATTGTCATAAAATATCTGAGCCTAGTTTTTATTAGTGGTCATTTGGTTAAGTGGGAATGTTTTATGTATATACATACACAAGTAAAAATGATTTAATTTTTATAATATTTCTTTACTCTTGGTATCACTTTTAAGCAAATTTAAAATTACAACAGAACTAAAAAGCTTTAAAAAATAAACACACAGCAAAGCCCTAATGTCCTCAGCCCTACTGCCCGCTGCTCCATTTTGGAGCAGCGGCAAATCCCCCCTAGCATGTTGCACCCAGCGGGAAAATGCTTTCAAACTAGGTCAACCAGCCCCCCAATGCCTCAGCTCAATACGTTCCCCCTAAGGATCTCACCCTCCACCTTGCACGTTCCCAAGTGGTGCCTTATAGCCCCATTGTGCTCCCCTGAAGCAAGATGCAATTTGACCTCCAGGTTAAATATGGCAACTTGTTTTCTACAACAAACAAATTATAGAATTATCCCAGGCGCTTATGCATCCTACAGGCTTTATCAACTTCCACCCCTACAAGGGGTACTTTGACCTTGGCTTCACTTGTGAAGCTGATGCTGCAATTGCAGCCAACATCCCTTGGTGTTCCAGGGAACCCCCATCCCAACAACTCACTCAGTTTCCTGATGACACCACTCTTGTGTTTCAATTTGCAGGCCTCCTCACCCACCTCCCCCCTGATACTTTATATAACAAACTAATAGCTGGATTGTCAATATATGGCGCTGACCCAATTCTACAATTTGTGGTACCTAATGGAGCCAAAAAACTTGTGGGCCCTCATGCCTTTGCAACTGTATGCCCAATATCAACCAAAATTTCCCTTTTTATTCCCCCTTGCACCATTGTGCTCTCTGCCTGACCACCCTTTCTGGGCCAGAGTAAACAAAGGATGCACGATCTGCTTCAACTATTTTGACCTGGACCACTCAAAGTGGTGCTGTCCCACCATAGCCTGAGCTGGAGCCCACACGTTTGACTCCCCCATGATGATCCCATTGCTGACATAAAAACTTTAATGAATGGGTCACAATCCTCCCTCCCCCTCCACCCAAAATGGTAGATGCAAATGCCACTGACTCAGCCAATAAGGAACCGACATGTCAAACCCCACTCCCACTCCAACTGATCATGAGCCAGCATGGACCCCTGTATTTTTGAAAAAACCCACCCAGCCAACCAATTCAGCCCACCCATATGTTGATCAACCTATCATTTTCAACCAAAATCCCTAAGATTATTTGGAGGAAGTTGATGATTTGGGAAATCCCATCCCCAACTCAGTTGAGGCCCCAGGCCTTAAAATCTACCTAAATGCAGTAATTGCAGCTCAATATCCAACTCAGCACTATGCGCTATGCTCCAATGCTGATGAATTCTGAAGTGACCACCAAATCACCAAAGAAGCTGTTGCCTTCCTTGATTGTTGCCCCTCCAAAAGGCCATAGTGAAATCAGTCACAGTCTTGGCCAAGGGGATACCTGCCCCTGTCCTTCCCCCCATGCAACAAGTTTATAAAAAAGAATTTCTCTGATTCCACCAAGTTGCCAACAAAGCAATATAAAAAGTTTTGATGGGTGAAAAATTTAGCATTAAGACTCACATTACCAGCAACAACATCGCCACCTTCACCACTCTTCCCAAAGTTCGCCTTGTGGCTGCAAAAGCCCTATCCTAATATCACCACCCTTCTCATAGAAAAATTAGAGCTGAAAGCCCCACCCTTCTACCTTAACCCCCATTTTGAGGATGCACCCATGCCCATTCTCTCAGCGCTCTTCCATACACTGTCTGTCACAGAGGAGAAAGATGAGCCTTACAATCCTCACTCACCACCACCATGGACGCATAGCAGTTTACCACAGATGACCTGGTTAGATCATTTTAGTTTTTATTTTTTGATTTGATTTAAGTTATACGTTCATCTTTTTCTGTTTGTTCAATTTCAGTTTATTATAAGTTTTGCTCCTCTGAGCTTGGTATTGTATGTCTCCTGGTTAGATTTCATTGGGTAAATAGAATGATTTTCTTTATATAAAGTCTAGCTCAAAATACTTAGCATTGTTTGGGATTTATGTAACCTATATAAAAAAGAAATTTGTTATTTATAAGTTTTCCTTGTATAGGTAACGGTTACATATCTTATTTGTTTAATTTGCCTTTATAAATAAAAACTAACTCCTAAATTACTTAACAATCTTATATGTTAGTGTAATATATATCATAATTATTTTATTCCTAGAAAATGTATAGAAATGGAGGATGCCCCGTGGTAGTTTATGGACTCAATGAAATCTGCTTTTTGAGTTTAATACCAGCAGATGAACTTTAAGTAGTAGATATTATTCCACCTAGTACTAAAAAGTAGTGGATAGTCTATGTTTTGTTGGCATTGTGCACCAGTGCCCCAAATTGAGATAGCAGATATAAAGGTGGTCCATTGAGTTCCTGGCCTATTAAAATGCTGCGTGTGAAGGTTTACTGGGATTTATCCTCCTTTACCAATAATTCAATTTTCCCAATTTCTCACTAATTGATGAGGTATAATTCTCATGTCAGCCCACCCCCTCAAAAAATAAAAATATATATAGTATAAATTTTTGGTACTTATAGTATATAACATAAATGACTTATTGATTTTTACAATTTTCCCAGTTTTGCTTGAGTTTATAAATTACAGATAAATTTAATAAATTGTTCTAATTGTTTATAATAGTAGTTGATCAATAAGTTTTAAAACCATTATACCTACTAAACTAACAAACCACCAACCACTTGAAAAAATCATTTTTACCTAATAAATTAACCAAAATCACCTACCAATTGACAAAACCAATTGATTATTTGAATTAACTAAATCACTAGCTATTTAGCCAAAAATAAACAAACTGTTAATTTACAAAAACTACCAACCATTCATATAAATTAATATTTAAACTACTGAATTAACTAAACACTCAAACATAAAGATAAACCAATCTCCTCAAATCAATATAGAACCATCAACTACTTACTTGAAACCATTGAGCTTATTATCTTCCAACAACCAACATTTACTCAGCCAAAACCAGGGGTTGAATTTATAAGACAATCAAAACTCACTAACACTTACAAAAAACTATGAACCTATCAAATTAGACAAATAATACAAAACTCTCAGCTGATCCAATATACACTTGCCATTAAGATCTTATGTTTTTGAAGGGACCATCTAGTACTAAAAAAAGATCTTATGTTTTTGAAAATATTATATAGATTTAGAATAAATCATTTATTTTTATAAAAGACTAGTATACTTATTCTCAAAGTTCAAAAATAATATGTCAAGCTTGGTAAATTTAAGTTTATATGCTTAAGCAGAATTTTGTCTTATACACACATACACAAATACTTTTTTTTCATATATAGATTATTTTTGTTCTTTAATTAGCTTTCTGATATAATGGCATAGTACCTGTGCTTAGCAAAGGTATTGGAAAATTAGTAAAAACTTATATAAATTTATATAAAATTTACATAAAAATGAATAAAGTAAAGCTTTTTAAATACAAAAACTGAGAAGGTGAAAACTAGACAACATAAAGTGAAACAATATAAGTGGATAGAAGATTAGAGGAAAATATAAAGCATTTTTAAATCAACTTATGGGACCTCTTTGTAGACCACATTGGTGGTTCTACATGCAGGTGCTAGAATCACCAGGCTTCTATTTGAGATCACCTGGATCAGAATATTAATTTTCCCATGGAAGCAAAGCTATATCAAGTCATTCCTTGCCACCTTCAGTGACTGACCCTGGAACATAATGCTATTCATAGCTAAGAATTTCTTGAGGGAAACTATTGCTCTCTTAAACTTAAAGGGTTACCCTGATAATATGAGTACTATACATTGTAAAAATACCGCTTCACCCTTAACACAGCCAGTGAACACTATGACCTCAATTAATTTCTGTGAACCGCCTTCATTTGCAGCCTTGTGCCAGTTCAGAGTTTTATTGGGTTGAGATTATCTTTGACCTCAATAAAGCCCTACTTTGAGAATAATCTTGTGAGCTGGGAAGCCAGGAGGTTGAGGACGTTGAGGAACTCCACATGGTAGTGGACCATGTCATCTGTTTTCATCATTGAGTCATCAGACCTGTACTCCATCTCTGCCTCTCCAAATGAGTTAAGTAAGTGTTATGAATGATGGCAGCCTTGATATTCTTGATGCTCAGAATATTTTTCTCACAAATCCAGCTCTTGAGATTCTCCTTAATTTTGAAAGTACAAAGGTATATCCTGGCTTTGAGGTCTGTAAGGATCGTCACTAATGAGCTCATGTTTTCATAGATAGTCACCTTTCCCTTGTAATAGATAAACACTCCAGTATCAATTTTAAGGAGAAGTTTGGAAGATTGTAAGAAAGGAGACCACTTCTCAAGTAGACCCTCATGTTTTTCTGTGATAGGATCTATAGATGAGTGACCATATATATGATGACTTTCTTTTGTAATAACCTCACCAGCTTTAGTTCCTCTTATAACTACTGGTAGAATCTTCGGAATCCTCCAGCCAGCAGAACAGCAACCCCTATCACTCCACCATTGAGCCTAATGTCTTTCAGGGTTATTCTTAACGACTCATTAATTTTGCATATGACATGGTGCTCTCATCCTATAAATGAGCTTTCAGTCATGCATTACTTTGAGCCATGTTGCTTTGTTTTAATATGTTGCACTGGGTTGTCTCTGTATGGATGAGGTTAAGTGGAATCTTGAAATCTGCATGGACCTTCTTATCTATTTCTAACTGTCTGGAAGCAATTTTAGAGGATGCAACAACTTAGGAAATGCCTAAATTACTCCTTAATTTTTCCATGAGCAAGTTGATAAATAAATATTTCCAGTAACACCAAGAGCATCCAGGAAATAAACTATCCAGCACCTAAATCAACGCTGCTAAGGACCTGATGATATATAAAAAGATGTTCATGTTATAGCAAACACTTATCATCTATCAGCATTTGTGCCAATGTGTTCATACTGTAGCTAGTCTCCCTCAAATAGCCCATGTTTCCTAAGTCTCCTACAGTCCTTGTTAGTTGAGCTAAGAAAGTATTGTGTCGAATACTGTCCTCCCAAAGCTAACACTAAATCAAAATCATCACCATATGTCTGTTGTATAACATATCAGTGACCAGCTGCTCACTGCCCTGCAACTTCCTCTCTACTGCTGTGTATTGTCCTCTGAGACTTTCTTCCTTTTTATTCAAAAGACTAATAGAACTGGAGTTTAAAAAAGAACGCCAACTTCACTGTTTAGTGCTCCAGAAACTTAAAGAGAAATTACATGGGGCATCTTCCTCCAAGGTAGTGTTCCATTAATCTTCATCCTCCAGAAAACTTAATCCCTTACAAGTAGAAAGGAATTTGGGATGGATGATACTATTTAAGGTTTTTATTTTAAAAAGGACTTTGGGCATTTAAACTAGTGTAGCAGCATTCAGAGATGATAACACTCAGTGTTATTTATTAGATGGTGTTAAGATGTTTGTATTTACAAGATATTCAGCTGTAACAGATTTTATTTTTCATTTACATTTATTCTAATTTGGTAAAAATCCAATAAGTAACCATAGTGGATGTTTAAATTTATGTTTTACTAGATATTCAATAGATAATGATTGGAGTTATTCTCCTATAGAAATTATTTAAGTATTATTGGGTTTTGATTCCAATCATGATGCTGACTAATGGCTTATTGAAACAATTGTAAACAATGTTCATAATGAATTTACTTATTGGTTGTTAGTCAACAATTAACTCCTCTATGTGAACCAAATTAGGCTGGGTAGCCAATTGATAAAAGTGGTTGTTGGAATTACTGAAGCATTGATAACGAATTTTATGGCAGTAACTTGTAGGTTAACCTGTAAAATATGGCTTTTGTAAGTGTATAATTTTTTCCTGTCATTAATAATGGCTGCTAGCTCATAAATGTTAATCTACTGGGATAAAAAAGCCTTGATACACGCTATTTTTTATGCAATCCCAGAAGGTTCATAATCTAGTTGACAGTAAATACCAACTATATGGGTGTATAAATAAAGTTATTAATTACAAATATGATTTAGGATTAAGTTCTTGGGAGATGGGTGTCGCTTTTATTAAGGTTCCAACTGAAGAGTTATGCACCAAACTTCCCTAAATTAATCCTTAATTTTCAACAAAGACAGACTTTACACTTTTAAATATTTATATATACTTGCTTCTTTGGAAATTGAAGGAATCAGTTACCTTTGTCTATTTTATCAAGTAACCTAATTGAGGCAAATATCACTTGCTTGTAAGAGGATACCTGAGTGAGGTTAAAACCGCATGTAAAAGAGAATTGGCTAGCTAGTTGTGACCATAAAACTAGCACTATACTTTATTATCACAACTCTACACAGAACCTGCGCATTAAACTTGAAAAAAAATTTACATTGGTGCTTGCCACAGGGGTAGTTGAGTCGTTTCCAACCAGATAGCAAAATAGAGTTTTCAACACCATGATTTACTATAAAAGGTCTCTGAAAGCTATGGAGAAAATTGGAGATATTTAATCAGAACACGTTGAATTGGCATCACAAGATGATCTGAAAACCTTAATAGAACAAGTTACAAAAAAAGGAGAAGGAAGTAGAACAGGCCGCAAAGGTCAATAATGACTTATATGAAAAATCTATCTCATTAAAGAAGAATGAGACTGACATAGGCAAGGACTATATGATACAGAAAGCAGCTTGGGAAACAGATAAAGAGAGCATTTGTCAGTAGTAGAGTGAGGTAACTCTGATATTAATGTATTTACATGAATTTGAGCATTATAAATGAAACTACTCCCAGTTGGATACTGATGTAGGTGACAATGATTTATACGCTGTAGATGAAGAAAGCCTTTTGAAGCGTACAGCACCAAGCATTATGTCTGAAGATTTTTAGCACCTTCCATGTTGACTTATGAATATAAACTAGCTAATATCAGGGTTGTTGATCAGGCACCTCCTATCCCAGTCAACCCAATGATGACTGAAGAAATTTGGAATACTCCAAAATTGCCAAACTTTACTGGTACAACGCCCTACCATTCTTCTGACTTTTCAAAATGACTATTTTTTAATATGGAAATTGTCAGAAAGTAGTTATTATCATCAATTGTTTAAACATTAATTGTCATGTATGGTGCTGCTTCATCTACATGGGCTTAACTGGATTTACAAAAATTTCAAGAACACAACAATAAGTAGTTTTGGTATCATTAAATAGTTGGAATGCTGAAAACAAGAGTTCCAAGGCATCCAGTTTAAAAAGACAAAACCTTGGTATCTTTCGCCAACAGATTTTAATAGTAATGATAAATCCTGGAGGTGGCAAAAGTAATGAATGACTTCAATTATTGAATTGTCATAAAAAATGTCACTTAAGCCCTACGGAGACCTAAACCAAGCTAAGATTCTAGCATTAGCTTATAATATTTCTACCTCACACATAGTAGAATATTTACAGATGTTGGGCTCAACTATTAATGCACCTAACCAAAATTTTAAAGCCAGTCACACCAATTATAAACATAGTATAGGAGATTTAAGGACAAAACAAGGATTTTTATAGCTGAGTAATAATGGGAAAAATCCCTAACCATAAGAATAGATAGACAAATGCCATGAAGCTGTCATAAAATTGGTGTAATTTGACATTACGCTTCCCAATGTTGGGCCAAGAAGCTGAAGAAGCACGTGAACTTGCCCATTATCAGGAGAAAAATTTTGGAAAAAATCAGTAAAAGAACCAGAAGTCTAGACAAGGAACAATCTAGATCTGCAGAATGTACCATTCCACCTGATATCTTCAAGGACAACTTAAAAAATTTCAGACTTGTTTGTGACTGGCACTAGACCTGATCAGCTATATTGGTTGTAAACACAAAACGTAACGCTAAAAATTAAAGATAAATAGTATTGATCCTACTTAAGTTACCAAAGTCACTCACCTTATGCTTTTCAGCTGTCTGAATGTACTAGAAATGCCAATAATGACGACAGAATGCTCAAGACAAAGCTTGACAAAGCAACATCTTTATCCCAATCATTTCTATAAAGGTTATAAATTGGCAATAGGGTATCAAAAAGCTTTTTTCCCCTTGGCATCACTTTATAAGCGATTTTAATAAAGTAAAAGTAAACCTCCAACTTCACTCACCGCAAACATTTCCTCTGATGTTCTCAGGTCCCCCTCTGTCTGATCCAGGGTGGGGGTAGTGGCGAAACTCCCCCTAGCATATTCCATTTGACAGGAAAACGCGCTTGGACTGGATCATCCAATCCTAAAAATCCTTGGGTCGCTTTGTTGTCCCCAAGGATCTCAACGTCCACCTTGCTTGAACCCAGGTGATGCCTCATAGCCCACT
This sequence comes from Massospora cicadina, assembly GCA_022478985.1. Lineage (NCBI taxonomy): Eukaryota > Fungi > Entomophthoromycota > Entomophthoromycetes > Entomophthorales > Entomophthoraceae > Massospora > Massospora cicadina. The sequence goes on along the minus strand of JAKSZP010001677.1, from coordinate 58,124 downwards.
GGTGCTCCCTCAGAACAGCATGCATTTTGGCCTTAAGGTCAAATATGGGGAAGTTATTCCCATATGATGATAATTTCATAATTGAGCTACCTCAGGCAGCGATGGAACCTGACAGCTTATTGACTTCCACCCCTTCAGAGGTACTTTGACTTAGGCTTCTCCTGTGAGGCCAACGCCACAATAGCGGTGCTAGTTTAATTGATTTATAAAAATTTTCCAATACACACCACTTGCACCCAGTTTCCTACAGACAACACTATGGTGGTTCAGTTTGTGGGTTTGCCCTCCCCCCTCCCCCTTTACAATGCTCCATCAGGAGCTGAGGTTGGTTTGGCTACTTATGGTTCTGACCCCATCCTTCAGTTTGTGTTCCAAATAGGGCCATACATCTTGCAGGGCCTAAGGCAATTGCCACAATATTCCCAAATTTGAGTAAAATTGCCCAGCTGATTCCCACATTTCGTTCTCCCTTCTGCCCCCAACCATCTGTTATGGACTCATGTTGAAGGCGGCAGGACGATCTGTCCAGCATGTTTCAAGGTTGATCACTTGAAGCACAAGTGCCCAACCTTAGCCACTTCTGCCAGCATCAAGTTCCCCTCCACTGGCGCTTAACCCGCCATCATTCCCACAATTTTTTAATTTGGGGTAGCATCCTGCCTCAACCCCCAAAGCCTGCTGCTGCCACAGTTCCCGCCGCAGCCAATCAGGCCCATCGTCAACCCAGACACACACCCATCTCAGCCAATCAGGAAGCGTCTTGGACCAACTTTCTATTCCTTGCTTCTTCTAATCTGTCAGCCAATACCTAGACCTATGCTGATACCCCAAAATAGTATAATCAGAATCCCTGGGCCTTATTGGCTAAGGTTTTTTAATTGGGTGAACTTATTGAACCTTCTTCCTTTACCTTGAGATGGTTTTACAAACTGATTATGACACCCAGTTTTCACATCGATTTTAATTTTGAAAAAAATGCAGCGCTATTCCGCTCTGACCATCAGATTGCTGTCAATGTGTCTGCATGGACTGACTGCCATACTCTACAAATCTGTCACTAAAATAAGCAATGCTGACCAAGATGTTCCTCCCCCTGCTGTAACAGATCACCTTTCCTTGGAAGGTAAGTGGGACCTCCTCAAAGTCCATAAAATTGCTCATGAAACAGTCTTGAATTCATGACAGTGGCTAAAAACCCCAAATTGAAAATAAACCGCGTGAGTATTGCAACATTCATTAAGCTCCTCAAAGTATGTCTTCAGGTGGAGCACAATCTCACAATTTACTTAACCACTTTTTTGAAGTGCACAGTAACTGGCCCAGACCTCATTTAGGAGATATTATGCCCCACACTTCTAGTTCCCCCACTTCCTTTGCTTTCTGCTTGGGCTTGCAACTTGCCTAGTGCTGATGAAGCTGAGGAAGCGCCCCATGACCCCCTCCCCCTCCACCATGGTCATTTAAGGTTCACTGTTGCCATCCTGGTTGGTTGATTTGGTTAGATTTTAGCACCATTTTGCTTATTTGGGCATTTCAGCCTACTTTAATTAATTTTATTTTTTTGGTAGTGTCCATCCCCTGGTTGGCTTATTTCAAATAAAGAGGAAAATAGGATAGCCTATTGAGATAATCATGAATTTGGTTGCCATATAAATCAGACGCCCTGTGGTCTGGGACTTTCAGAAATATTTTCAAGTTTCAATGGATTCCTATACAAATAAAAAACATCTTCAATGATTGTATTAATAGGTTTTATACCAAATAATTATAGTATGGGATATATAAAAAATTAATCTAAATAACTTATAAATAAATGTGAAATTAAAGTGAGACCTCTCATAAAAAATTTAATACTGGTGATAACAAGAATGTAATCATTTTTATATTATAGTTTTTATTCTTCAGAGACTGTGTGTTATGGGGATCTTGCCCACATACAGTATCTCTGGGAGAGGGTGATATACACTACCTTTAGAGTAAAAATATTATAAAAAGTTCATTTTGAGTGTGGATGATTTCTTGGGCCATACCCAGCTGTAAAAAGGTATGTTGTTGTCAATGTGAGAATTGGGAAGAAGTCACAATGAAGAGCATCAGGTTGAAATCTGCACTTTACACCTGTGCAACCCTTGATTTAGGAGAATCTAAAAGCATACAGGTATATAGTTGGTCGATAGAGCTAATTAATCCTCATATATATTGAGCTGATTAGCAAATGAACGCTGATGACCATAAATTTAGTATAAATGAGCTAAAAAAACTCATGCCACATAACAAAGCAACATCTGCCACTGAGAGAATATCTAAGGAATGGTGATTTATAAATTTTTGTATCACTGAAGTATTATTTGCTAAATAATTTGGTCAAGCTGTAGGGACGTTGTGAGATTTTCTATATGCCCACATTATCAAGGTGGGACATATACCTATTTTCATCTGTCTTAATCCTTCTTTGGCTGGCTCACTAATAAGTAACCATAGTGGATAGCAAATTTATAGGTTTAGTAGATAAATTGATAGTTATTGATTGGATATGTTCTCCTATGAGACATCATCTAAGTATCATTGTATTTTATTCCAATTTTAACTTCTATTAATGGCTTTTCAGGAACAATTGCCAACAATATTCATAAAGTGAAACCAATTATTAATTAAATAGTCAACAAAACTGTTAGGATTTCGCCAAATTCTCCTGTCTCCGAATATTCTACTCCATTGATTCCCCTGGCTTTATTGGAAGGAGATCTTAATTTATCTTAATCTATTAAGGTCAATAAGAATGATCAGTCTCATCCTGATGAATTTATTGAAGATTCAATTGCGTAGCAATTAATTAGCTCTGTTAGATTATGAACCAGATCAAAACCTATAAATATCCCATCCTTTCTCTAATAAAAAATTAAATCAAATTATAAAATTGTTTTACCTTTAATTTATCGCTTTATGGAGAATCCATTCAAAGTAACTTTGAGAGAAAACCTGCCCCATTGGAAGTGTAATTCAAAGCTTCCAGAGTGGTGCTCACTACAGGGGGCACTCTGAGTTATGCACCAGTGAAAACGTCTACCACTACTATGGATTCTCAATTTTAGCCTGTAGAAGCTCAAGACCATGAGCAAGGCAGTATTCTATAATGGGTCTGTTCAACTAGAAACGAAATCCCAAGAGTACCATCCACGTTGAAATTCCATGCAAATTTAAAGATTTATAATTCTAATATAAGCTTTACAGCGAACTTTCAAATCCCTCCTGAGATTTTACAAAATATTGTTGATCAAATGCTGGAGGGAGCCTTAATTCATGGAATCCGTTCCATTTGATCTTGTTCTAATGCTGTACCCTTTATCTTGCGAGAAGTATTGCAAACCTCCCAAATGCAGGAATTGGCACCAAGCAATACTTGCATCAGCTAGTACACCCTACACTATACCGTCTATTACCAGTTGTGGGAATGCATCATCAAGGGATGCTCAATTTACTAGAAGGACTCCAGTCCTTGGATAATTATGTTACCAAGCTTTCAAATCTGCCTCTGAATTTAGCAGAGATAATCGAGATGCCATCATTAATTATTGGACCCCTATAAATGAAATATATCAACAGCTTATTCAGCTTGACCATGGGATGTTCAGCTTTGTTGATTTACAGTTTCCACAGAGAGTTCAGGAAATTCAGCAAGAATGAAAAGAGAGAATTTCTCAACTTTTTTGAGCAGAGTCAAACAATGGAAGGAGAAATCAGAAATCATCTTTCTCAATTGGAGCAATTGTATTTGGGAATCCAATTCTGAGTCATTGAAGTGGAGAAAACCTGTGGAGCCATGGGTCCTCCTGGGGTTAAAGGACCCCACGGTCCACCTGGGGGCGTAGGTCCATGTGGACCTCCTGAAGTTGATGGACCCTGAGGACCCCTGGCGTTGAAAGGCCCCACGGACCACCAGGTGCAGATGGACCTCAGGGGCCCCTGGGTGCTGATGGGCATTCAGGATCCCTTCAACAAATTGACTCTCTATTGAGCATGATGGACCGCTTATGTGACCAATTTTAAAAAGTGGTCAAGGAATTTAACTTAACGCCTGAGGGGGAAACGATTGATCCCCTCCTGTCGCTTCAGTCTCTCTCTGATGAACTAAGTAATCTGGCTAAATGGGCGAAGGACACTGACATCCTGTTTCAAGCCTACGAATCAAAAGGCAAGATGTTCCAAGAGAAAATTGAAACATTGGAACTTAAAGCAATGCTCAGAAGGAGCAAATTTATGAACTATCTCGTCAGTTGGATGAAAAAGTGGGGCATGCTGAATTGAATTTATGGATTGCCGAAATTCATACTGAGACTGTTGGCCCCTATCCTCCATTTTCTTCTGCAAGTTTCTGATTCCAACTCTTATGTTTCTACTCAATATGAACATCCTGGAGTACATGTTTTGACGGCCAATGCTCCAATGAGTTTCAAACCAGTATTTAAAGACAAGTGTTTTACTGGGAAAGGTAGTATTATCTCCTTCCTCTATCTATATGAGAAGGCTCTAAGTGAGGCCACATATCATCAAAAAATGAATTACTTGCCTAATTGTCTCAATTGATTAACCAGGATATCATGATACCTACTTAATGACTTGCTCTACTTGGTCTCAGGTCAAAGAGGCGCTAATCAAAGAATTCTGAAGTGAGCAAAACTTATCCTCTCAAAAACAGGCTTTTATGGGTATACATCCCCTCTGGATTGAATCAATCAAAGATTTTGCTCATTGGTTTTATCAGGAAGCTCAAACTTTGGTAGCCTGTGGTTTGTTAAATTTTTATGATGCGATTACTGCAGTTATGTCTGCTTTTACTTCCAGGACTCAGTTACAAGTATACCTTCTTAGAATAAAGAAGAATTTCAGAAGTATATTTGACATCAAGGAGGCCTTGTTGAAATTGCCTCCTCAATTCTTTAAAAACTCCAAGTTTACAATTATCCAAGACCTAGTCACCCTAAAGTTTACATTATGCCTGAGAATGCTAGAGAAATTCAGTGTGATTACTGTCACCAATATTTCCATAATAAGGACCGTTGTTTCAAAAAAGAAGTGGATGAGAAGAAGAAAAGGGATAGAAACAATAATATTCTTCATCTTGATAATGATATGAGTGTACAACAAGAACATCAAAGCCCTGTTGAGTATAATAAAGATGAACATTCTTCTTATTCCTTGCCCTCATTGTTGGTGTTATCCTCTCAGTTTGAAAGCACCATCACCATATTGACTTCTGAGTGAATCAAGTCAATGCCAAAGCTATCATTGATATGGGATCTCTGGTGAATGTTTTCTTGTCAAAATTTATCAAGAAGATCAAATTAACACCTGATATTTCTCATTATGAAGAATATGGCACAGCGGGACCTCAAATTACTTGGTCAATTGGAGCTTTATTTTCCTTTCCACTAAAAATTGGGAAGTTAACTTTTACCATCCCTGCCATTGTCCTTGATAACTTGAGTTACAACCTACTATTGGGGACTCAATTTCTGTGGGGATTCGATGGAATTATTAATTACCCCAACTTGTCGCTATCTCTTTTGGGGTATGAATCCCTTACTTTTATCCAAACATGCTCATACACAACGTTGGTTAAGTCTGTTGAAGGGGTCTAAAAGTTTTTTTTATTCAATACCATGTTGGTGACCCTCATGTAAAATTACCCTCTACATCAGCAGATATTGAAGAAAGGATGTCTATTTTCTTCCCCAAAATCTCATTATTCTGCCAAAATTGTAGGTAATTGTAAATACTTCTTTACATTTTTGATTCACAAAGGACATTTATTATAAGTCAAGGGCATTTTCAACTATTCTGTTATAAAAATCTTGCCATATTCTGGAATATTGAATTACGTTTATTCAGGATTGTTATCTGTTTTACTAGCAAACCTTACCAATGAGCCAAAGATGATGAATCAAAAGCAACCAATTACTTATGTCAAGTTATTGCCCATTTATTAGATTTAATAATGTTAAACTTTTTGGAAGTCTACAAGACTTTGTGTTAATTAGTGATCAGGAAATTCTTACTGTGGGGCATGCTATTGAAAAACATCTCACTAGTGACCAAGAGAAACAAGTGCTTTAGTTTTTAGAAGAATACTCCGACATTTTTGCTAAGCATACTTACAAATTTGGTAAGATGAAAGGGGTAATTCATTCCATTGAAACTGGCGATCACCTTCCTATTTGCGCCAAGCCCTAAAGTAAGTCTAAAGTGAAAGAAGCTCAGGTTACCAAAGAATTGCATCAACTATTGGAGGCTGGACTATTGAAACCCTCCAATAGTCCTTGGGCTTCTTTGTTGCTGTTGATTAAGATGAAGGATGGTCCTCACCAAGTGGTTATGGATTACCGTATACAGAACGCTATTACTTGACAAGACAGTTTACTTTTACCTAGGATCAATGATTCCCTTGGGTTGTGGCTGGATCAACTTATTTTTTGGCCATAAACTTAGCTAGTGGATAATGGAAAATCGAGTTATCCCTAGCAGACCAAGCTAAGTGTGCCCTAATATCCATTGAAGGTTTATTTGAACTAACTCAGATGCCTCAAGGATTGAGCAACGCCCCAGCCACTTTTCAAAGGGCTATGGATGGTATGTTATGGGACCTAAAGCTTACTTGTGTTCTGGTATATCTTGATGATATTACCATGGTTTCCAAACCTTTACCAAACATTTTGCCATCTAAAAAATTTTTCAGGCGAATTTGAAGTTCTTCCTTAAAGCTCAAACCCTCTAAATGTACATTATTCCAAAATGAAATGGAGTTTTTAGGACATCAAGTATTGGCCAAAGGGATTTGACCCCTCGCAGGCAAAATTCAAGCTATCCATCAAATGACTCATCCTACCTCGCTGCGGGATATTTAAGTATTTATCACTATAGTTGGGTATTATCAGCAATTTATACCCAAATTCTTTGATATGGCTGAACAATTATTACATCTGTTACAAAAAGGAGTGCTCTTTGAGGAGAGTTCAGCCCAGGAACAGTCGTTCAATTCTCTGCAAACTGCCTTGACTAAGGCACCTGTTTTAATTCATCCTCAATTGATAAGCCTTTTTTATTGCATACTGATGCAAGCAATGTCACTATTGGGGCTATCTTATCTCAGTGTTATGAGGAGAAGAAGGACCATCCCGTCGTGTTTATAGCAAAATTTTGTCCAATGCTGAACAAATATCAAAGTATAACTGAGCGGGAGTGTTTGGCCATAATTCTAGCAATCTAGCACTTCCATCCCTTCTTATATGGTAACCATTTTACTGTTATTACCAACAATTCTTCTTTACTATGGTTGCAGAATATGAAGGATCCTGATGGGAGATTGGCTTGTTGGGCCTTAGTATTGCAAAATTACGATTTTTCTATTGTTCATCGTTTGGGTGCTCAACATCAGAATGCTGATGGTCTGTACCAACTGCCTATTCTGACTTTGGAAGTGGAGAAGGAAGAATATCTATATAATCTGATTGGGCGACCCGAGTTGTGGGATCAAGAGTCTGAAGAAGATTAATAATATCAAAAATTTATTACCAAAGATACTATGATTTGGGAGGGAGCTTTATATAAGAAGGTCAAATCCAAGTGGGTACCCTTTTTACACCCAAACTCAAGATTTCAGGCTGTCATGGAAGGACATGAGCAAGTAGGCCATAGTGGGTTAAATAAAACTCAAGAATGGCTGAAAACCCAATACTATTGGAATAACATGACTAAATTCATCTGAGAGACCCTTGAATTGTGTCTTATTTGTAAAAGCCATGGAATGAACAACCCAAATTATCAACATCAAGTTATATCCCGACTAAAGTGTTTGAGGTGGTAAGCATTAATGTTGTAGGCCCTTTTCCTCGGGTATTGCATGGCCTTCAGTACATTATCATGGTGGTCAACCACCTAACTAAATGGGTTGAGGCCATTTCCATTGCCACCCCCTCAGCTAAAACTACAGCTCTATTCTTATACCAACGCATAATGTCTCAACATGGGTGTCCCAAGGTCCTTATGTCAGATAAACGGACTAATTTTACCTCACAACGCTACAGGAATTATCTAAATTATTCAAAACTTCCCAATGATTTGTCATTCCATACAATTCCTCCAGGAATGGGGCCATTGAATGAGTCAATGGAACTCTAGTTTCGATTTTAAGAAAGATGGCTTCTGCTGATCCATCTTGGTTTTTTTTATTTGCCTAGTGCCTTATTTGCATATTGGATAAGCTATCATCAAATTATCAAGATACCACCTTTCAAGTGCTTATATGGGCGAGACCCCACAATCCCTTCTAGTGTTCAAGTCATACTTGAAGAAAGCATACCAGAAAACTCTGATCTTTTTTTAAGAATATCTGACAAATAAGATTATTCATCTTTAAGCTCAAGCCATGGAATTTGTTGAAGTAACTACTCAAAGAGAGACTCAAAGAACCAATCAAAATAAACCTGCCTTACCTGAATACCAAATTGGAGATTATGTTATGTATTACCACTCTCAGCCTGGTGGGCAAACTGAGAAGTTAGGAACCAACTGGTTTGGTCCTTATCATTTTATTTTTAAAAGAGGATTAGAGTATTCAATTGTTCATGTTGATACCAGCTTACTGATCAATCATATCCACCCTAGGTTTTTAAGAATTCACCCTTCTCCACAATCAAACCTTGAAGGGAGAAGTATCAGGATTTCGCTGAACTCTCCTGTCTCTGGAGATTCTACTCCATTGATTCCCCCAGCTTCATCAGAATTAGAGCTTAGTTTATCTCAATCTATCAAGGTTAATAAAAACGATAAGTCTCATCCCAATCACTTGATTGAAGATTCAATTGCGCAGCAATTAATTAGCTCTTACAGGATTAAGAACCAGATCAAAACCTATAAATATCCCATTATATCAATAACGAAAAATTAGATCAAATTATAACCTGTTTTAACTTTAATTTATTGCTTTTTAAAGAATCCATTAAAAGTAACTTTGAGAGAAAACCTGCCCCATTGGAAGTGTAATTCAAAACTTACAGAAAAACTAAATTTCTTATGTGGATCAATTAGGATGGATTGTCAATTAATAAAGATAGTTGTTAAAGTTACAGAAGCATTGATGCCTCTTTTCATAACAGTAACATGTAGTTTAACCTGGGTAATTGGCTGCTGTAAAAATTTTCTGTACCATTACTCAGCACTTCTTATAGATTGCAAAGGTAAACATTGGAGTTGGCCAAAGGAGTTGGGACTTACTATTTTTTTAAGCCATCCCAGAAGGATCATAATCTAGTTGGGGGTGGACTTCAACTAGGTGGATGGATAAACATAGGAATCATTTACCGCTGATATGACTTTTTAAACTTTAAGCTTACTGGTTTATGGACGCCGTCTTTACTGAGGTGCCAAACTAATATTTGAGCACCAAACTTTCATATATATAAAACCCTTTCATTTTTTAATATAGACAGACTATATAATTTAAATATTAAAACTTTTTCTTCTTTAAAAGAATTTAAGTGATAAGTTACCCTTGTCTATTTTCTCAAGTAACATTAAGTGTGGTAATATCACTTTCCTGTAAGAGGATACCTGAATTTAGTGAGACTCCAATTATAAAAAGGCTCATCTGGCTAGTTTTCATACAACTTGCGCTAACCTTTATTATCACAACTCTAAACAGAACCTGTGCATTAGACTTTAAAAGTATATAGATGGTAAATTAACTTACAAGTGCATGGCTATTTTTTAATACTGGACATCAATTGCCATCCTACCCTGTTTCACTCTTATTAACTTGTTATTCTTTCACAGAAAGTAAGAAGGAACCTAAGGGTACAGTAAGGTTTTGAAAAATTGTCTTACTTACATATCTCAAAGAAAGATAAGAGAGTTATATGAAGAGGGTTGCTAATTTCACAGCCAAGTTTAAGAGTTGAGTACACACGCTGACAATTTTAAGGTGAATACCAATATGGAAGACAGTTAGGTACCTCTCCTGAATGGGGAATGCTAATATCCTACAAACTGCAACTGGACTGTTGATGTATCACCCACTCTCACTATACTTTATCCTGAAACTACATTCTCCAGGGCAAAGGATTCCTGGTCACTGCTTTTGTTAGAAGATTAATAACGAAACTGATGGACTTGATAATAATACTAATTGCACATTTCTGTGAGCATTGAAAGTTTATAACAGAATATGGCTATAGAAAACCACTCAAAAGTTGTTCTGCTCTATACCATTAATTACTAAGGTAAAGCTACATAAGCTGGATACCTCCTCCAATACTGTGAGTGTTTAATTTCTCATGGCTGAGTATCTTTGAGATTTAGCCAATGGTACAGCTTGTTGCAACTGCCTTCTTTCATGAAGGGTGAATCCTAGTTTATAAGTCACAAGACCCATTAATAATATTGGCACTAATGATATTATAGGGGAGAGGTTGTTGACAAGGGTCAAATACTTCAGCACAGATGACTTTGTCATTAATGTTAGAGTTGATTGTTTCTCTAGCCATAGTAAGATGTGGATGTGAGGAAGAACCCGCTTTTGGAAATTAAAAGAGTAGGTGAAACACCGCGCTACTCCCAAAAAGATTGCCCAGATTCACCAAAGGCATAATCTTATTCACCTAGAGATGAACCATACTATTCATGATGTCATAAAAATCATTAGACCTTTGCTCATATTGGAGTGCATCTTTAGTATCCTTTCACCCAATGTTTCAGGTAAAAGTGGTAAACATATCAGGATGGCCATGGTGACAAATGTATGTCATGGCACCTTGAGTCCATTCATTTAATGTAGCGAGGTCCCCCAGTGAAAAACGATATAGGTATTATCATTTGATCCAGTTGAACAGCATCAAGATCCTGTCTCCAACGGTATTCAGTGGATTTTATTACTTGTTTAATCTTAGATGCTCCTGGTTGTTACTAGTATTCAACCTCAAAGTATCATCTAGGCATAAATTTTCATTTAAAAATTGACTAAAGAGAAAATAAAGTATTAATGTGGTTGACTTCTCCTTACCTGACCTTGAAGCGGTAAAAGTATAAGCTACTGCAGAGACCATTTTCTTACAGGATAACTTGGTCTTAGGATCACGCTGAGTTAGTGTAAACAGGTATCCATCCTCACCATGGAAGAACAGAAGTGGGTACTACAATGCATCATATGTCTGATGGACCTCACTGATGCACCGCAGCGTTTTAACATGGCTCTGCAGCACTATGTCTCTCTGATTAAATTGCTGACTAATAAATACTAGAGCTACCTCATTTTACTGTAGGGAACAAATGTGACCTCCGTGATATGAATCATTATTTCTATCTGCATGAATGATACCTTAAAACTTCTTACAGGTAGGAGGTACCTTGTCTAAGATATTTACTATATTACTAATATAGCTGTTAACATCATTTTGCATCCATTTTATTTAATACCAATTCCTGTTTGACCTAAAGAATGTTGCTGCACCATAAGTTCAATTCCATTTCAAACTCACCCACAAAGTAGATTTTGGTAATTAGGCTTCCTGTTGGGTTATGGTAGAAGACTTTTTCTAAGTTATACACCTGATATTGAACTTTAAATGTTGGTACAAAGATGTCCCATAGAAACTTCTTGGCTTCAAAAGGTGTCAAAGAGAGAAGATAATGTACTTTAAAATAAAGTTCATAAAGTGGACGTTATCAAGGTGGCTGGCCATTAACAGGCTGTAGAGAGGCTCAGAAAGAGATTTAGAGGGTAGGAGCTGCACCTTTCTAGATGCAGCAGCACATTTTTAGGGGGCTCCTCCTTTCACATGATAACTTGTGTTGGGATTTTTGCCCATATTCCCAGCTTGCTAGATTACCTGGTGTCACTAGGGAAAATTCCCTAAAGTGAAGTGAATCGGAAATTGGTTGACCCAAATTTTGGAGGAACTACATTTGGGGGATTTTGGGATATTCGCCTGGTCTTATCCATTGGGTATCAATCCAGATGAATACCCAATATCTCATCGGGTGGAGTGACTAATGAAATAGGGGCATCTGATAGTGATTAACTATCAGGTGTACTGATTGGGATCGGTCAGGTTTCATCACTGACTGATTGGGAATGTATGGTGAGTTGCAAGGCGATTGATGCTGCCGCAACTAGAAAATCAATTGGTTGGTGAATTGACCTGCCATAATGGGTAAAAAGTCTTATTACCTAAGCAGGTCGCTAGCCAATTATAGTTGGTTTTCTTGGATCAAGAGGAAAATGTTAGGGACACATTTCCGACTATTTCTGTTTGAGGTCTCAAGGATGTCCAATGATGGAATCCTAGCCAGGATGGGGAAGACCATCGCTTCCAAGATGAGGAAGGATGATTCAATGGCAACAGCTGCCATTTCAAGGAAGAGGTGTCAACTGAGGATTAGACAACTGAATCCCCTATAAATTCCCTAGGATTCATTATAATAAAATATAGATAAAAACAGATACAAATTAATACATTAGAACATTAGTAGTTTTATTGTATATTTGGTTATAGTTAGACTATCAGCATCCAGTGTAAAGTTCCATCTCAAGGATATTATTGCAGAAGGCAATAATTGGTAGACTCTCAGAGACAAGAGTAGAGCTCTGAGCGGGGATCTAGAAATGAAGGGAATCACAACTAAAAGATCGCTGCTGACTGTGTGTTGGGCTTAAGGTGACTGTCATCAGAGGATCTTGACAAAGATCAAGTGGACAGTAATATAAGGAACGAATCCCTACGAGTACAACTATCAAGTATTTAATTGGTTTATACCAGCAAAGCGTTAGGTCTGATAATAGCTCTAACTCAACTATGGATAATAGTCATTATACTAAAATCAGATTATATATTCTTACAACGTGAGGTGCACAAGGAAATTGAACCTATGCAGTAAAAAGATTACCAGGGTTGATAACCAATAATCAACTCCTTTAGTAATTTTTTACAACTTGTATATTGGCACTTGTGACTCATGGTACCCATAGCTACTGTGTTATCTTCCTCATAAAGCTAAATCAGAATATATGCCATTCTTGAGAGATCCTTAGACATCCATTAAAGTGCATGCCTTTCCTCGCTTCTTCAATGATTAAATTTAATTTATATTGAAACTTTGATGCTTTGTAAATCTTGGGGTTACCTTCAAAAACTTGGCTATCACATCAAGATGCACCACAGGATTACATTAGAAATATCTTGCTGAATCATAAAGTTGCTTCCTCCTTTTAGTATTTTTATTTTATTTATTCAAGGCAAGCCAACCAGGGGACGGACATTACCAAAATAGAGAAAGAAAGTATTGACATGAAACCTAAGCAGGGTCAACTCTGTCATAGAAAGTTTTTTTCACCTCTGGATTGGGACTCAGATTTTTCTGGTTACGTCATGGGTAAGGTTTTCGTGTTATTATACCTACTAACCGCCAATAACTTCCTTTAGCTGGCACCATGATCGATGTGCAAAGGGTGGGAATCAAACCCGCAACCTTCAGGTTGGTAGCCATACACCCTACCATTTCGCCTTCCACCCCCTTCCTTTTAGTATTTTTATAATTAGAATTATATATGCCATAAACATTATTGGGGACAGGAAAAGATGAAGATTGTGAGAAGTATCAAGCAGAATAAGACGGAGGGAGGGGTGGTGTGATAGAGACTCCTTCAAGTTTATGTGACAGCTACACATCAAATGGCCATAAAAGGTCCTGCATAAAGAGTAGCCTCCTTAAGGGTAACCATCAGCCCTAATGCTCAAACAGAGCTTGAAAGTATGAAAACATTAAAAAAAACTCAGATAGTTTTTTAGAAGACCTCAGCGCACATATAACACCATAGGTAAAAGATTTTTCATATGTCTGAGGAACTCAATAGATCTATTAAATTTATTCCCTTAATGTTGAGGTACAAATAATATAACTTCTCCTACTTATCCAACACATGCCTAACAATTAGTCTAAAGACACCACCCTATCAATTAGCTGAGTGCCATGCATGAGATAGGATAGGGACCATAACAAGTAGGTTCTATCTGCTGTCACTGAAATATAGTTGTAAGGAATCATCTCCCCATTACATTTTTTAGCACTAGTGGTGCCCAACCCAAAAAGGAGAGCCGCCATGAATTTTTATTTGCAAATGAGCCAAACAAAGGGATTTTTGTAAATAAAAAATTCCTAATATACCCCTAAGTTATCAGCTTAGGAAGCCATACCAGGAAGGTGAAGAAGATTTAGGAAACTTTTGTCCAGTGCCCGCTTTAGCTGGCGGACCATGGCAGACAACATAGGGTTAGGGTCATCAGCGACATGTAGCTTAAGGAGGTATAATAGTGTGTTTTCTTCGTTAATGAGGCTGCAGTGTCCATCTCCTCAACATATTGAGCAAGTTAATGCTCAATAGAAGTGATGAGAGCAGGCACACAAGTGAACGACTTGATGCACTAGTGGGTTTGGGGATAATTGGGGCCAAACAGAGAAGTTTTTGCCACATTGATGCAAGCACGGCTTTCTTAAAAGTGAGTTACTCATTTTGTATTTTGCATCCATATAAAAATCATGGGAGAGATTTGGGATGGGAATACCCTTAACAAGGGGTTTCATCTCCTAATGGAGATGTTGGTGGAGATGGTTTTTGGCTGGAGCAGCTGCTGCTTCTACTGCCATTTTGTTTATATTTTTATATAAAGGAAACCCATTTTTTGGAGAAAATGTCAGGGCCACAAATTTGGAGGATTTTAAAAATTCCTCCAAAGTGAAATTCAGCTTGACATTATACGGCTGGTTGCTATCACAATCCATTCAAGGCACTCAAATGGATTTAGATCGGCTAATGGTGGGCCAGCCACCAGATTTGGAGCAGTGTCTGGAGCTGATTGTTTGCAGACAGTTGACCATGGCAGCTCAGCTGAAACTGATTCAGCCATCAACTCAGGATTCAGTAATCTGGGTAAATTAATTTTAAAATTCTTAAAATTCAGATATTTGATTGGGCGCTGCTTTGGGAGCCGCAACCAATTACCCTGAACCTGGGGGTAATGGTCAAAGCCCATTTGAAGAATTAGGATGAAGCGGCCAATGACCGCACACCAGAAGAAGGAAAGGTAGAAGCAGCAGAGACGGAAGCCATGGAGCACTTGCACTTTAAATGATCTAGTTCTAAGCACAAGAGGCAATTGGCGCAGCTATTTTTGATGCATACCCAGAATTGGTGATCAGGGGCAGATCTGATCATAGTGCGCAGGGGGATTGCAAAGTGGGAATTGTGATAAAATGGGTGGATTGTTGAAAAGGTGCAAGGCCCTGCCAACCAATCCTCCCCATTGTGAACCACAAACTTCAGCACAGGGTCTGCCATAAATGGTCAAACCCTCTGTGAGCTTGTGAGGGAGGCATTTGGGGGAGAGATGGGAGAGCAACCTGGTGAACTGGACCAACAAAGTGGCCTCATCCGTGAGCTGCATGAAAATGGTGGGAATAGGAATTTTTTCAAATCAATTTGCAGCTTAGATGTTGCTGCTGCATCAGCTTCAGAGCGGAAGCTGAGGTCAAAGTACCCCTTAAAGGGGCGGAAGTCAATGAAGCTGGCAGGTTTGAAAACCACCATGGCCATCTCAATGATGGCCGCATTTGCATATGGAAAAAGATTCCCAAGTTCGACTCAGAGGCCAAAATTTAAATTGCTCCATGGGAGCATAGCCTAGGAGCTTGCAAGGTGGTGGGCCTTTTTCTGAGGGGGTACATTACGTCCAGTAGTGTTGGGAGGGCTAGAAGAGCCAGCCCAGGAACGCTTTAGCAGCGGCCAAAAGATGCCAGATGGCAGTGCACCACCACCCCAAGCAGGGGCAGCAGGTAGTGATTGCATCAATATTGGTAAGTTTTAGCTCAATTGAGTGGTTGTTTTTTGTATTTTTTTTTAAAGTCTGACTTTGACTTCAATTTAGTTATTGAAGCATAAGAGTTTTATCTCCCCATTATATAACAAAATTTCTATAAATACCTAAAAAAGAAAAGAATATAAATTTAAAAGTTAAAACTTTAATTAAAGTGTTTTTATAGTCTGAAAGTTTATTGATCCAATTAATCTGGATTGAAGAAGAAAATAAAAATAGATTATGATGTTTTAATGCGTTTGTATCTTTAGAGAAAAAAGTAATAATCGTTAGCAAAGTACTTTTTTTAGTACTAGATGGTAGCAAAGTACTTTTTATAAAAATCAATATGTTATTTTTTTATACTTGTGGCAAACTATCCATCAGTGGGTATCTTGTTATATAAAATATATAAGTAAAATAAAGTGGAAATTATTTAAAAAGTTTAGGAGGAGATATGGAATATATATTTACAAATAAGAAATTATTTTAGATATATAGAGAGCAATATCACTCATTCTTTGCTACACCTGTACCGTTTATGGTTCATTTATTACTAGATGAATCAATTACTTTATATTTGATTATAAGTATATGGCTGACCATAATTTTAGAATATAATTGAACCTATTGAATTACCCAAGTAGCACCAAACTGATAAAAAAAACATACAACTTACCAAACTAAAAAGTACCTAATAAATCACTTGAGAAAACCACTGAGATTATCAAATCAAATGAATAACCCCAAACTGCTCAGCTGAAACCATTAAGCTTATTGGCTTACCCAAATAGCATTTGAATGCTTGGTAAACCCATTGAACTGTTAAATAACTGAAAACCCTAAAATGCTCGCCTGATAAAATATACCAATTCCTATAAAGTGATAACTTTTTTGCTTTAATCACTTATTTGATCAGATATTCAATTTGTAAGCATTTTAATACAGCAACCGTTGCTATTTCACTAAATCAATTTTAGAATTTATTGAGCTAGACTCTTGCTGCCCCATGTGGAGTGGTGGTGAAACACCTCCTGAAGTTTTTGGCCTTTGCCAAAATGCACCTAAACTGTCTCTGCTAGCCTCCTAATTCTTCTGGTAACTAACTTTCTCCTCAAAACCAAACCCACCACCTTGTGAGCTCCCAGGAGGTTCTTAGAAGCTCTCTTGGTGCCCCTAGAGCAACCTGCACTTATGTCTTTAGGTCAAGTATGAGAACCTATTACCCTATAAAAATGCAGCCTTCATAGAGATGGCCCATAAAGTTTACAAACATGAAGTTTTATCATTTCTGAATCATCAAGGGGTAATTTGTATTCTTTTCTAGTGAATCTTAGGCCATAATAGTGGCGAAAATGCCGCTAAATTATAGATAATTTATCATCTCCACCACTTGCACTTGGCTGACGATAAATGCCATTCTGGAGGTCCAGTTTTCTGGCCTCTCCAACCATTTTTCCTCTGAGAAACTCTGCCATGAGCTCCTGGAGGGTTTGGCTCTTATAGCGCCAACCTTGTACTATAATTTGGTTCTCAATGGGAACAGCCTACTTGAATGGCTTCCACTTTTGAAACAATCTGCCCCTTCCATTGGGACACCCATCTTGCAAATCACCCCTGCATCATAAATCAGCTCTGCCCTTGACCAACCATTCTGAGGCTGATTTGAAAGTGGCTGCATTCTCTGCCCCTGGTGTTTTGGGTTGGAACAATCAAAGTGCAAGTGCCCTTCCCTTGAGGCTGCAGTGGCCTCAGCCCCTCCTTCCTCTAGCATTTGCCCTGCTACTGATCTGGAAGCTATCAAATAAATTATGATCCTCCTTACCCCTCCCCTCTACCACTGATGGTGCTGCCCTTACTGCGCCAGCCAATCAATCACATTTTCTCAAAAATGCTAGTGCAGATTGATGCTCAGGCCCCAGTTAAATTTCTTGGTCCATAATTCAAGGTACACCTGCTCCTGTCCCCTGAGAATCAGCTCCTGTTGCTAGCTCATTACCATCTTGAAGTCATTTAATCTCTCAAATGGTTGATTAAGGATGTTAAACCTTTCCAGGTAAACTAATACTGATTTGACCAATTTTTACAGCCTCCCAAGTCCAATATTCCGTGCCACTTCTACCCTCATAAAGGAATCTCAGTTTATATAGCCCAACATCAACTTTCTGTTAAAGTAAACGCTGCCCTTACTAATTATCTTCTCCCAAATATCTCCACGTGGCCATAGAGCCGCTGGTAAATGATATTCCCTTACCTAATTCCAATACTAAACCAAGTAGGCATGGGACAAGATCAAGAAGCTTGCATTTGCCAAGGTCTGCTTTGGAGCGAATGATGCGAAATTGTCCTTGTTTGAACCCCACTACCACAAACGTGATAAAGCTAAAAAATCTTTATGTGTGCCATAGATGATCAAATATGCTAAATCACAGCTAGTCCAGTATGTCAATGCTCTAACACTTCATGCCTCATCAACAAAGAGGACTTTTATTATATTCTTTTGCTTCAATCACTTATTTGATTAAATTTAATTCATCTGTCATTCAGATAAAAATTTACCATTACACAAACCTGATAGTATGATGCCAACAAGTTTGACACCTGCTGCCCTAAGTGTGGTGGTGCACCGCCTCTTAAAATCTTTTGGTCATTGCAAAGCGTGCCCAGGTTGGCTCCGCTAACCCCTAATTCCATTGATTGTCTTTGTCCCACCTCAGGACTTATCACATCATCTTGCGCGCTCCTACAAAATGCTTTATCAACCTGGTGCTCTCTCAGAACAACCTTAAAATTGCCTTTGGGTCAAATATGGAAACCTCCTTCCATATTTTAGCAAGGCCATCATTGAGATAGCCCAGGTAGTTTATAAGA
Organism: Massospora cicadina; assembly: GCA_022478985.1. Classification (NCBI taxonomy): domain Eukaryota; kingdom Fungi; phylum Entomophthoromycota; class Entomophthoromycetes; order Entomophthorales; family Entomophthoraceae; genus Massospora; species Massospora cicadina. The sequence continues at coordinate 39,354 of JAKSZP010001677.1, read as the reverse complement.
CCATTAGATTTATAGATTTCGCCCCTTTAAGGAATAATTTGACCTCAGATTCTTCTGTGAAGCCCATGCTATGGTGGCAGCAATTCTGTATCTAGTATATAAAAACACCCCTATCCCAACCACACATAGTTGGTTGCCAGATATAGCCACTCTGGTGGTTCAGTTTGCAAGATTGCTTTACCACTTTTCCTCTGAGAAGATCTGCCATGAACTTAATGAATTGCTGGCCACTCACAGCTCTGACCCTTTTCTGCAATTATGGTGCTAATGGGGCCAGCTTCTTGCATGCCTCACAATTTTGTAATATAGCCCTTCCATTGAGACACCCACCTTGCAATTAACTCTTACATCATTATACGTTACACCCCAATCATCCTTTTTTACTACATGGAGAATGGCCACACTGTCTACCCTCCATGCTTTGGCCCCAATCACTAAAAGTGAAAATGCCCTTCAAACTCTACTGTAGCAGCCTCATTCTCTGATCATCCATCAATATTCTAGATGCAGCTCTGGCGGAAGCCTTTGAGTGGGCTCCGTCCTCCCTCACCCTCTCTTGGGTGTTGCAGTGCAGCTCCTATGGCGTTACACAATCAGAATACCAGCCCTAGTTCAGTTCCCGCAAAAATTACTCTCTTTAGCACCCATTAGATTGCCTTAGTTGACAGTTTCTGGACAAATCCACCCAACCCACCCAAACAAATCCTGTTGTTGGCCAATTGGTGGTTAGTTCCAACAATTAAAATTTTTTAATGATTTGATTTATACTGGTTCTACCAAATATACCCTTATTTCAACTGTCCTGAAATTTCAAGCCTACAATTGCCAATCCCCCAGTGCAATTTCCACCTTTAAAAGCGCAAAGTCACTTTTAAACTTTACACAAGCTTAGTGTAAAGTGGTAGCTGCCCCTACCAAAACCCTCCTTCATCAAGCCCTCCCTAAGGCCATGGAGCCACTGTGTAAAGGAATCCCCCTCCCACTTTCCCCACAGATTTCTGCAATATTTCTCAGCTTGACTTTAATGACTTTGCATTTGACACCAGTTGCACGCACGCCAATGAATCCAAGCCCTCCTTGTTTCATTTCTCTACTCTCATAAACACCAACATTAGTAAATTTGCTTGCGTCCTAGAACTCCATTTGTTTCCTGAACACCAGCTATCCCAATAGTTGAGGCCATGAACATGGCATGCATCCTCAACAGGTTAAACCCTGTATTGCTCAATCTTTTCTCCTTCCGCTGATGCCCCTACCCCAATGTTGTCCGCCATGGTGTAATTTATGAAGCTACATCCACTGGAAAGCGATCTGCTTAACTCTTCACTCCATCCAACAAGCCCAATTAGGCTTGCCGCCATGGTGCCATGTTATAAATCTTTTATTTTAGTGTTGATTTCACACCCATGGGATAAAAACCATGGACGTTCCCCATCTTTGGGCTGGCTCCACTAGTACTAAAAATAAGAATTGTCTCTTTTCAACCTTCTGCACCATTCCATTAATGCCCCACTTCCATTATATGATTTCTTGTGTGACTCAGGTCCACATCAGACAGTGATCCCCATGACACCACTTCTTCATCCAATATGGCTTTTAATAGCCTTCAAGGAACCATATTTGGAGTTTTTCATTTTTTGGTATTATTTAACACCAGCTTCACGAACATAGGGACGCCTCACTCTTATTTAGGGCCTCACTATTACTAAAATCTATATATCTCTTCATAACTTATAAATGGCTATATTATTATACTAAAAATTTAAGAAAAATTTGCTTACAGTGGTTTCTTAGTTGCATAGATTATTTTTTGAAAAGGGTAATTAAATTAGGTCATCAATTTATAAGGAATGTGAAACATATAATCATTATATAAATTAGCCCTGTTTACTTATAGTAATGTTACCCATGCATTGATATAATATTATTTTAAAGGTAATCAATGTCAGACAATTTAATCAATCTAGTTAAATTATGATAGTAAATGACTATTGATAGATTTAAGAAGTAATAAATGCTAGAGAATTAACAAAATATCTGCCCTCTTAGCAAAACCTTTATTTTCATCAATTCAACTAAATACCAACCGTTTAGTGATATCAATTAGTTTAATGATCAAGGAATAATAACTGAACCGCTAGCTAAAATTATAATGATGAAGAATGACGCCAAAGAAAAATTTACCAATGATTTCAACTATAACTTGAAAAGTTCAGTAAAAATAACAATAAAAAATGAAAAATCATCTTAATATCTGGTCTGCAGAAATAACATCTAAAACTTGTTATATCCTAAAAACTTCTCATTATATGTGTTAAGATTACTGACATCACCTAAATTGTTACTTTTTTTTGACCACATCATATTTTGCACAATGACCCCCAGCATATAAAATAGTAGCATGTAAAACTAGATGCGCCAGCACATATAAAATATCATATCATGTTTCTTGGACTTATATCTCCTAAACATATGCCTTCTTTAAGTAACATATCTGTTTTTCTTTCTTGACTATTATAGTTCTTTAGAGGTGTTAATTCTTAAATTATAGTCAGACATCAAAATAAATATGATTTTATTTTAAGAGATTTAACATCAAAATGGTGTATAAATGATAATAAAACTTTTGTTTTGTTACTTATACCTTTAACTCATTATAAACACATAATTAACATCTGTTTTATCTCAAAGTTTGGTGAATTGATGCCTTGCTTTACTAGTATAATGCTGTATTACCATTAAATAAGGATACTTTTGTTATAAAGAGCGTTGTGAGCCTTAAATGATTAACTATGTGCATCTACAGTTGAAGGATATGTTTCAAGAAAAAAATAAAATGATAGCCTTTGAAAACAGTGGGTCTGGGATGCTTTATGATAAAAAATAGATAAGACTTACTCAAAAATATTGAACGTAAAAAAGTTATATTTTTAATACATTGGTATCCTATAGACTCAAACTTTTAGTTACCAGAACATCCTGTGACATCCCGGATTTGTATAAAAAGTAATGACACAAAGTCTTAGAAGTCATTAGATTATAAGTTGCTTTTAGAAAATATTTATTCATAATGGTTACCACACTTAGTTTCTAGCCTATATACTTTTAGTTGTGTCATGATTATGGTTTAAAAAACTTTTAAAACTAAATAGTATTTAAAATCTATCTTCATATTAATAAAGAATGTAAATTATAACTCTATATCTATAACTTATCATTTTCTTATTTGTTAAGTTATAATCATAGTTGACACTTATTGAATCATTTATCATCCTGATAGAATATTACTAGTTTACCATTCTTTTTTATGGCTTATTTTTTGTACAGCTTAATTTACTCATGAAAAGTGATCAATACATAGTAATTTATATACTAAATTATCCTGTCAATTTTATATTGAGGTTATCCTAAAATGATTTCTCAGGTTTTTTCTTACTATTTCAATTATCTTTATAGATGTCATAATTATCTTCATGCTGCATATACTACAAGTTGATTTACTGTCTGTAACACTTTCTAGCTCTGCATTTCAAGTCCCAGTAATACATTTAAGGTAGGATATTTAACTAAAAGTAATTGAGGTGAGTTGACCTTGGGACAATATGCCACACGATATTTTTTTATAGCCAGTACAGGTTCTGAACATGTGTTGAACAAAACCTGCACTAGAGTGGAAGCAGGAATTACCCTGCCAGCTAACCACCCTTTAAGATATATAACTTAATGCCTTATATATCCAAATTTCTCAGTGCTAGAGATTCTTTTGTGACTTTTTAAGTGAGTAAGTATTAGTTACTATCCTTTAGTGAGCTTCAGTTATATTAAATTAACCTTACTAGCTGATTTAGTACTGTAATTTATATAATACTAACTATATGATTCTTTTTAGTGAATTATATGGTATAATAAACCTGATAAGTTATTGTAGTATTTATAATTACATATGGCAAGTTTAGTTAGTACATTAGAATTGAGTGTAAGCTGATATACTAATCCTAGTAGTTATTCAGACGGAATTTAAATACCCTCTGATATCCCTTACTATCAATCCAGGAAAAAAGGGAAAATACATGAATTAGTGTCTAAATTTGATTATAAATAGCACTATCCTAAGTAATTAGATTTATATACTATTTTGTGGTTTAGCGGAGATTACAAATGTGTTTACTTATATATATATATTATATTGCTTATTAATATTAATGAAAACTTTTTTTCTGATTGGCATCACTTTATGAGCAGATTAAAAAAGTTTAAAAAATTATATTATCTTTTGAACTTCTAACAATCAATTCAACCTTAATGTTCTTACGCCTTTTGCTGCTCCAGTGTGGGGCAGTGGCAAACCCCCATAGAATTTTTGTACATCTGAAGAATGCATCTGACTTGGTCATCCATGTCATAAAACCTGATGATAAGAATAAGACTGGGCTCTCAATCTGGGTGTGTAACAGCCCAATAATAAAGCCCATAATGCCAATTGCATAGCAGTTATTTATAAGTTGTAAGAGAGATCCCCTATGATTCTTGTGAGGGAAATAAAAATCCAAGAACATACCAAAGGCCCTCATAACAAACCAAATGGTTGCAATGGGGGCAACCGCGGGTCTTTCTGGGGCATCTCCTAAGGGTGGGAGAGGCAAGGAGGATGACCAATCCTCCTGGGTTTGCAATTGGTGACCTTTGGGATCTTTTTCTAAACCTTCTTATACTGGTTCATAATTTAATAATTCTGAAAGTTATTAAATTTTTTTAAAATCTTTAAAGTGCTGATCAGTCTCATGAATCAAATTAGAACAAATCAATTCAACTGACCGGAGGCCTTGGGATACACCTTGCACCCATTGAGGGATATCATGATGAGTTGAGGGGTGTGGACATCGCCAGAACGGCAGATTGATTTCATAAATTGATTTGGGTTGGATTGGCCCTTGGTGAAATGGCCCAGATAGTCCACTGCCTGGTCATTGCCTCATGGTTGCAAGGATGGCCATTACTCGCCTCCAAATGGAGAATTGCAATTAGAATGGACAGCCTCATTCCGCCCAAATTGTACCAAACCACCAGCGGATTGGTGGGGCAAATTAGTCTGAATTCTCTGACTATTTCACAAAGTGGGATGTGGACCCCTAGCTTGTCCACCAGGTGCCAAAGGGGAAACAAATTGCTGTAAATATTTTGGCAGATCTAAAAACTATTCAAAAGTGGCAGATTGGCATCTTGCGCCCATGGAAAGAGCTTTTATCACAATCACTGTTTGGTGGGCTGCCATAATGATGGCTTGGAGGGCCACTTGACGACCATTGGCCCTAAAACGCAGATCACTGCATACTTTGCAGGGTTAAGTGAAAGTATATTAAAAAAGAATTAGAGTTTGTAGAGGTTTGGATAAGGATCAACTTTGTTTTAGACTTGAGAGGGAAATGGACCAACAACTGCCCCTTCCAGAGGCAGTTGCCTTACATACAAAAAATGGAGAAAAGGTGGGTCGTGGGTGTGTTTCCTAGACAGTGGCATATGACGTACTCATGGGTACTCAGCCGGGGCTTGGGGCGTCGTCATACAGCTTATGCAAAAGGTTGCAAAAGCTCTGGAAATTTAATCCTCTGATCTGCCAGGGGAGGGACCCTCACTGATTCAAACTTGAGTAAATTTGCTCAGTTAAAGGGGTGACAGAATTGGAATTGGAAGATTCCAATTCTGACATTTTTTTAATTTTTTTTTAAATTTTTAAGAACAGATTTTTGATTCAGATTGGCATTCCTGGACCTGGAATCTTATATACCGTGTTCTGGACTGGTTTTTCTGACTCAGGAACCATTTCCTGAGGTTTAAGGATGATTTTCTTCCTTTCCAAGGGAGTATGGGATGGCGGGGTGGAGGCCAGTGGTGGGTGGAGGTGCTGTTGGTGATTTCTGGCATGTATTACCTCCCTACAAACCTCCTTTATCATTTCAACAAGGGAAGAAACAGCCAAGAGGAATTCTGTGGAGGGATCTTTAAGGCCAATGCGGTTACCCAACGTTCATCAACCAGAAGTACCAAGTCCCCCAGTTTAGCCAAGAGCTCCACAGGGGCATTAGGTCCCTTCTTCTTCCTTATAAGGGACCTTTACCTGCCAAACACAAGAGGTTGGGTCTCCAGACTTACAATCCAGTTCTCCTAGATCATTGTAATGATTTGTTCCTCCCAAGAATTTTACCTCCACCTTGCACGTTCCCATGCAGTGCCTCAAAATTCCCTGTTGCTCCCTTGGAGCAACATGCAAATTAACCTTAAATCAGATAGGTGATTTTTTCCCCATATTCATATAAAACAATAATTGATCTAGCATAGGCAGTGATGAAACCTTCCAGTTTTGTTAATATTTGCCCCTATAAGGGGTGTTTCAATCTAGGCTTCGCCTGTGAAGCTGATGCTGAAACAGTGGTGACCTTGCCCCGTAGTGTGTTTCATTTTTTAAGCAAAAATTAAATGTAAACTTTTTGCAGACTTTAAAAACGCCCTGAGTCTCAGTGATTTAAAAGATATGTTACATCTCAAGAAAATTGATTATAATCAGAGGTTGTACGCTTTGATCAATTTTGTAAAATAGGTAAAAAATATATTTTTCAATATCTTTACAAGTTTTTTTGAGTTACACAGAGCAGGCGATGGGCATTACTGAAATAGAAACACAAAACCTACCCTAACTGAACAACATGAATTACAGCCCTAAATGAGCGGCGAGACACACAAAATGAGAACATAACTGTCACAATTATGATATGACTGGACGATAATCATGGGACAGCTAGGGCGGAATCTGCCAAAGATGATACCAGTTACAATTATTCAAATGCCTCGAGATGAGGCGATATTGGGATATAATGGGTTTTTATTGTATATAACAGGTTTTATTGGATTTCCTCTATATAAGACAATAAGGCGAATAGGCAATGTTGACATTTGATGAATAAAAAGTAAATCGCCTACAATTAGGGTGACAGAGGATTAGAGAATAACAAGCCAAATAAGGAGAATTGGAAGAATAGAATAGCCCAAGCCATGAGAGCAGTATTGCCTGAAGCTGCTGTATATAAGTGAGATGGGCGATTGAGAGAGGTAGGTTGTTAATAGTAGAAAAGAAACGGGACAGCAAAAGGTCATTGTATTTATTAGAAAATAAATAAAGAATCAATTGGGGCAATTGCTCCTATTTTTTAAGTATATTTTCAAGTGTGTCTGAAGGACTGACAATCCCCACATCATCTGTCTGTTGCTCAGTGGGTTTGACCTGTATGAACAACACAATGGATCCTAACAATACCATCCGAATTTACAACAGTGGCGCTCACTACAGGGGGCCCATTGATCAACCACCTTTTACTCTGGAACTCCAGTCGCCTGCAATGGCTTAAACAAGTTGTGTTGCTGGGGAATATTCAAAGAACAACGCACCAGCTGTATATGAAGAACTCAAACTTATCTTAGACGAGATGCTCAAAAAGCAAGACAAACTTCTTCAAGAATGAGATGCTGTAATGCACCAACTTGATAGTACATTTAGCCAAATGCAAATCTTAAGACAACAAAACAAAGAACTCGCCAACCAATCAAATGATACCACTGAATGGCTGCAGTGCGCAGAACAAAGATTGACCAATACCTCTTGGTCTTCTCACTGGGACAGGGATGACCATCAAGAAGGGGCATCATATGAGGAAGAATATGATGCTGGTTGGAGCTACTACACCCAGGATGGTAGTACCAGATTAAATATGAGTCAGAACAACACTTCCCTCAAGTAATGGTGGTACTGCCCATGGCAGAAGGTCATGCTACCCCTGAACTGGAAGGCATCCCAACTTCCACTGACCCAGCTCCTCATTGAGAAACCACTTTTGGATCTTGACCCGTTCTGCAGTATGTCCCAAAACCCCATGAACGGGATGAGGAGGTTATTATAAAAAACTAACTCTGCTTGACTGCAACAGGAACATTCATGGGTTCTTCAAATGGTTTGAGTTTGCAATAGAAGGTGCTTCTGATAGATGGAAGGCTAAGTTGTTAATATCTGCCTTGGATGTTGGAAGCGCCGATCAGGTCACCTGTTACCTCCCAAGTAGCTCTGTCACCTATAAGGACGTGAAGCATAATGTACTCCGCCTGTTTGGGGGTACTTCAAAAATGTCACAGCGGAAAGCATAATTCTTAATGATCAGATTCTGTTGAAATGAGAATCTCCTGGAATTTGCTGATCAAATTACAACAGAAGCCCATGTGATGATTGGAGCAGGGTACTTAGCAGAAGCCAACGTGTGCATTGCTATGACTTCCATGGTGAAGCCATGTTTTAAGCTTCATAATGGCATTTCGCCACTTCTGGATGATGATGTACCTCTGCTCAAGATTTTACAGCTTTTGTGACGTGTATCCCCTAACTTTCCACCGCCAAATATGGAATGGAGGACTACCACCGCTACTGCACCCTCTTATTCAGGAGAATACTCTCATCTGACTAAAGCTCTGGTTAGTAATCCTCGGCCTTACTATAACTCTGCACCTCGTCCTCAGCTGAATTATACTCAACAGTTTGATCAGCAACAATGTGCTGTCCATGAAAAACGTCAGCAACCCAGTTATTGACCAGGACCTAGCTATGCAACTGTCAACAATCAGCTTACTGACCTGGGGCTGGTTACACTGAATGACCCAATACTTTCTGGTCTTGTCCCTCTTATGATAATCAAGGATGTGGATCTTATGGGGTTAACTGCTACAAATGCGGTCGCCCTGGTCATTTGGCAAAATTCTGCCATAACCGCTGTGTGAATTACATACACCAAGATCAATACTATCAGGGAAAAGATGAAGCGGAGTAGAGATGGGACCCTCTACCTCCGCGATTTCAACTCAAAACGTCCTCAAATTAAAAGTAGTATACCCTGCGGAAATCCCTCAGTACAATGATGGAATTTTATATCAGCAGCCATTTGGTGGAGTAAACGTAGTAACCTGAGCTTAAGCTAAGATGGCAGCGGAAGAAGAGTCCCCCAAACAACTGAAGCTGTATGACTGTCAAATGCTTAATCAAGCTTCCTTGGACAAGCTTTATACTGCCGCAGATGCGCCAACTATGAAAGGAGTAAATGTCGCCCTTCCAGTAGATGCCTTTGTCAAAGAATATCCCTAAGTCAGTGAGGGGATAATGAGTTTTCTTGAAAACTGAGAGCACATAAATGTTTGTGTATTAAACAGTCAATATTTTTATTATTCTGAGTGTACATACTGTGATCTTTTTTATCAAAAATAGAGTTCGCGCTATAATAGATACTGGTGCTCCAGTCAACATAGTTTCCACTAAATTGATGGCAAAATTGACATTAAAACCTGATGTGGACCATTAAATGGTGTATGGAACTACTGGAGCAGTAAGAACCATCTCTGAAGGGGCTTACAGTGCACTACCTCTGTGCTTTGGGTCCATTGTCATTGTTGCCCTGGCAATTGTGCTGCTGAACAAAAACTATGACATGTTAATCAGGACCACTTTCCTGCGCCATTTTGGGGCTGTCATTAATATGACAGAGGAGACCCTCGCCATTCTGAGACAGAAGATCCCAATTTTAACTTTACCACTAGTGGAGTACCAAAGGATCCAGTGCATATGAGCCATATCAGCCTTACCCATAGTGACGGGGTGATGCCAGTTCATTATCACCAAATAAATTGTAAGACTTAGCCCCTTCCCCACCAGATATACAAATATCAAGGAATACCTCTTCAAGCGGCAGGGCCCATATATATACCTTCTGGCCATCGAGTCCTAGTGAACTCTGAGTTAAAGTGGAAGTGCCTAGTGGGTTATATGGTGAAGTCATTGGGCTCTACCATCAAACACGGTTTGAGCTGCCTGTGGCTCCAGGGATTATACTTCCAGGACATGGAGAGATTAAGGTTCTGTTAGCAAACCTCCAGAGTGAACTAATGCAATTCAACAGACACCAAATTGTAGCATTTTACATCTGATTCCAATAGACGAGGTCCATCAAGTTCATGATTTCAGGTTATTGATGAATTTGGTCTACCGTCTGAGACACCTGCTGGTGTACTAATGGTGGTACTGTGGAGTAATCTAATAGAACTATTGGAAGAACAAAAAGCCCAAGCAATAGCTTTTTTCAGAAGTATAAGGGGATTTTCGCTGTTGATGATCATGACTTAGGGTGTGCTTGGGGGGTGGTCCATCGAGTAGGCACAGGAGATCATCCTCCTATAAGGTCTGAGCTGATCCACCAATCGCAGGAAGTGGAAGACATTGTCACTGATGAAATTAACAAGTTGCTAGAGCAAGGGATACTCAAACCGTCCAAAAGCCTGTGGGCTTCGCCTGTTCTAATTGTAAAAAAGAAGGATGGCACCAGCCGCATATTAATAGACTACCAGAATCTCAACAGTATTACAAAAAGGATTTTTACCCTTCGCCACAGATCAATGATGCTTTGGATTGGTTAGGGGGAGCCCATTATTTTTCTGCGATGGACTTGATATCAAGTTGCTGGCAAATTGAGTTACCCCCGGCGGAACAGGAAAAATGTGCTGTAATCACCTAAAAAGGCCTTTTTTAACTGACGCGGATGCCTCAAGGGCTATGCAATGCCCTGGCTACATATCAGCGAGCCATGGATAATATTCTTAATGACCTGAAACTGTCATGCATCCTTGTATACCTTGACAATATTAATGTTTTCTCTTGAACCTTTTTGGAGCATCTCGACCACCTAGAAGCAGTATTCTGCCAGCTGGCTGAGGCGAACATTAAAATTAAACCTCAAAAATGTAACTTCTTCAAAGATCAGATGGAATATCTGGGGTTTGTGGTAGACTCTAAAGGGCAGAAACCACAGCCAGCTAAGGTGGAGGCCATTAGCAAAATGACTACCCCCAATAGTAAGTGTGACATACAGGTATTCTTGGGAATGGTCATTTACTAACAGCGCTTTATCCTTAATTTTAGATGTATTGGGGGGCCACTATTCGAATTGTTAAATAGAGATGCTGTGTTCAAATGGATGGAACATCATCAATCTGCTTTTGATACACTCCGTACTGCGTTGATTAGCGCACCAGTGTTGCAATATCTGAACTTTGATTAGGAGTTTATCATTCAGATGGATGCATCCCTCTCCACTGTTGAGGATGTACTTTCTCAGAAAGATGATGAGGGAGAGGAACATCCAGTAGCATACTGTAGTTGAAGTCTGAACTGTCATGAGCGTAATTATACTGTGACTGAGCAGGAGTGTTTAGCAGTGATCTACACGTATAACCAATTCAGAGTCTATCTGCATGGGGTAAAGTTTAAAAGTCATAACAGATCATGCATCATTACGCTGATTGCAGAACCTTAAAAGAACCTGAAGGCCATTTAACTCGATGGGCTCTTGAGTTACAGGCATATGATTTTGAGATTCTCCATCGGCCAAGAGAAAAAATCAGAATGATGACTGTTTATCTTAATTACCAACTATTGCGGTGACAGCAGACCTCAGTGACGTGATGTATGATAAGATGCTCAGTGGAAAATATGATGATAAACTGCCCCAAGTGATCAAAGTGTTAAATGAGATGTGAACAAATATTTTCTGATGGAATGGGGAACTGTATAAGTGGATCAGCGATTCTATGGTGAATTTTCCGCGGCCCTCAGCATGACTGGGAATCATTATGAGTGCACACAAGGCAGTCGGGCATGGTGGAGCGTGAAAGACTATGGAGTTGTTATGCCCCAGTACTATTGGGAAAGTATGAACTTCGATGTGCTCAAAACTATTTCCTGTTGCCATCAGTGCCAAGTGGAGAAGCCATTTCGCCATATGATGTCATATTGGTTAGTGATATCACATTTCGCTTAGCACACGGTTTCCCTTGATGTCATTGGCCCCTTGCCAACAGGAGCCAACTGGTGTAAGTATATTCTGTGGCTATCGACCACTTGGCCCTTAGGGTTGAAGTGAGGGCAATATGAGACTTAGTGGCAGTTACTGTGGCCAAGCTCATGATGGAATGCAAAATTCAGCGACATGGCTGCCATCAGTTTATTCTCACTTATAACAGAACCAACTTCACCCCGCACATCCTACCCAAGCTGAATGAGCTTATGGGAATCCGTGAGGTTCTGATGACCCCATACCACCCCAAATCCAATGGAATGGTCAAACAGGTGAATGGAACTCTGGTGAACATACTATGAAAATTAGTAAATGATTGACCTTCTGATTGGAGCTCTCTCTTTTCCACTGTCATGTTCGCCTATAACATTAGTTATCATTCTGCCATGGGAAAGAGTCTTTTCCAACTACTATATGGCTGACACCCGGCTCTCCTGGCGTTACTTTATTTGTGTGTAGAAGACACCGGTGGACTGGAACCCCACCACTACTTGACTAACCTCACAAACATTCTGATCAAATTGCAAACTGAAGCATATTCCTTCAGCTTAGCCAAGAAGATCAGAAATCAGGCCACTGATCAGGCACGTCATAGTGGGCTGGCGCCATTCAAAGAAGGCGATATAATTCTCTTCCATGACCAACATGAATTTGGGCAGAAACACAAGCTGGACAGTATTTAAATTGGTCCATTTGAAGCTATAGAAAAAACTGTAGATGACGTGTATATCATCGAGGATCCTCAAAGTTATAAATCATTAAATGAGTACATGCAAAGTTCCTATGACCTTACAAACAATAGGATTTTATTGTCCAGTTAAGGAGGGGATAATGTCACAATTCTGATATGACTGGAAGATAATAAGGGGATGGCTAGGGTGGAATCCGCCAAAAATGTTAACAGTTATGATTATTCGAGTGGCTTGAGATGAGGCGATATTGGGATATAACAGGTTTTTATTATATATAACAGGTTTTATTGGATAGCCTCTATATAAGGCATTAAGGTGACAAAACGATGTTGACATTTGATTAACATGAATTAAATCGCCTACAGTTAGGGCGACAGGGTATCAGAGAATAACAAGCTGAATTCAAGGAGAATTGGCAGAATATAATAGCCCAAGCCATGAGAGCAATATCTTCTGAAGCCGCTGTATATAAGTGAGATGGGCGATTGAGAGAGGTAGGTTGTTAGTAGTAGAAAAGAAACAGGACAGTGAAAGGTCGCTGTATTTATTAATGAATAAATAAAGAATTGATTGGGGCAATTGCTCCTATTTTTAAGTATGATTTCAATTATGTCTGAAGGACCAACAATCCCCACATCATCTATCTGTTGCTAAGTGGGTTCGACCTGTATGAACAACATGACGGATCTTAACAATACTGTCCAAATTTACAACAATAACCAACCAGGTGGTACAGCGGCAAGCCGCTTATCCTTCCATGGTGAAAGGGGATGGGGATCAGTGGGCTCATCTGTGGCCATGTGTTTCTTATCATCATACAGAGTGAGGGCCAAGGCAGAGAGCAAGGGCGTGGGGATATCAGCAGTATGCGGTCAAGTTTGCAGTGAATCAGTTGCTTGTTAAAATTGCGGTCAGCATAGTTTGTCCCTAGGTAAGTGGACAAGATTTTCTCTGCTTGAGTGCAGATAGCAAGAAGTTGAGTTAATAAAGCGTTGTTAACACAGGTAACTATTGACTTGGGGTTTGAAGCTATAACTAATTTCTAAATGGCATCCATGGCGTGTTTATGAAAATTGGAAAATGTTTTTTTGCTTTGCAAGGTCAGGTTTAAGGCAAGAATGTGAGGGGGGGCCTTTGGCAAGCATCACCACTGTGCGGTTGACAGCATTTCAGAGGAAATTTATATTGGATTGGGCAGCAGCTGCCACAGCGAAATGGTGTTAGGTACATAAAAAATCATCATTTGGCTGTGTGGCATAAAAGTAATAAAGGGATCTCAATGGGAGTACATATAGGATAATGCTTCAGTGTTGATTTGGAGTCTTCAAATACATTACCTAATTTTTCAGTTTCATCTAATGAGGTGCATGGGTTTATGTCATACAAGTTCTCATTTTCCTCAATAGGGTTAGCTGAGATAGGAGATTGGGTTGGGGATAAGGAGTGAATTAGTATCCAAGTCAATTCATAATTGGTGGGAGCTTTGGTGGCACTGGACTGAGGAGGGGCTTAATTGGCTGATGAGGGCACAGCAGTGGCAGCAGGATTCGAGGGAGGGAAGGATTGCACCCCATTCTGAGAGGGCTGCGGGGTGGTTGGCGGATGAAGAGCTGGTGACTGAGACTGCAGAGGCAGCAGAAGTAGCATGGTAGGGGCAACTATGCTTTGAGTGATCCAACTCAAATTAGGATGGACAGATGGTCTGCCTGCCCTCGATGCAGGCCCAGAACAGGTGGTCAGGGGCAAAAGAAATGAAGGAGCAAGGGGGGATCTGCACAGTATTTTGAGTGAATGCAGGGCTGACTGTGGCAAATTCCTGAGGCCCAGCGAGGCGTGTGGCTCCATTGGGGACAGCAGTTTGAATGATGGGGTCAGAGCTTTAGGCTGCCAAACCTTCCATCAGCTCCTGATGGAGAACCTCAGGGGAAAGGCGAGTGGGCAACCCAGCGAACTGAACCACAATTTGGAGTCAGTGGGGAGCCAGGTGCGCGTCATAGAAGTTGGTATGCACTCAAAGATAAAAGCACAGTTGCAGCAGTGACAGAATCAGCTTCTCATGTGAAACCTAGGTCAAAGTATCCCTTATAGGGGTGAAAATTGAAAAACACAGCATATTGCATCATCGCCTGTGCCACCTAAATAACGCTTTGTCCATGTATGAGAAAAACTTCCCATATTTAACCCAGAGGCCAAAATATATGTAAGATTGGGGAAGTAAAAAAGGGCAGAGGTGCACTGCCTGAGTTTGTGTAAGGTGAATGTCATGATCCTTGGGTGAATGAACTGACTCAAGGATTTTTTGGGACTGGATGAATCAGTCTAAGCGCTTTTTCCCACCAGATGGAACCGCTTGGCGGGGTTTGCTTCTGCCCCACACTGGAGCGGCAGATGGTGGGGCTGAGGACATCAGTGAATCAATGTCAAAGAAAATGGGATTTCATATCTGTTTTGTAATCTTAAATTTGCTCAAAAGTGGGTTAGGAGGAAATAAATTATCCATTATTTTTCAGTGTTAATTATTTTTATTAGAAAAACTAGAATCACAAAATTAAAATAATAATAAAACTAGGCATTAAGATTAATAGGTAGTATCATGGGCAAAACATATGTTATAATAAATTCCTTTGAATGATGCAATCCCTTCTTTTGTTTGCTTGGCGACAACTTTTCTGTGATGCTTGACTACCCTCAACAAGAATTGTTTTGTTGTTCATCCATGACTGATTCATTAAGCTTTTTCTCAGAGCAACTACTCCTTCTGCGGTATCATTGACCACCTTAAGAGTGTTCATATGGCTTTCTTATTGAATCACTAAAGTATTCTATCACATTGGGGATCCCAAAAATTTTTAATAACGTCTTTGATTATTAGTAACTAAATGGCTCATGTCTTTTCCTTCAAAAACAATGTTTTAATCCTCTAATCGTTTCAATTCCTTTTCTTTTCAGTTTTTTTTTCTATTTATTAGTCATATTTTCATTAACAGCCTGTGTAAACATTCATCCAAAAAGCTAATCCTACGTTTATTTCTGAAAGATACCAAAGGTGTCTCTTAGCAACTGTGAGAGCACTTTTTTAAGTCTGCATCTGGAAAAGTGCTCAGAAGCTGCATCAGATCCAAATCCATCTTTTGGTGCACATTGACTTACAATTGCATCATGCCAAAACTGAACATATTTGAGGCTGACAGAGAGATGCAACCCATTCAATTCCTTTCAATTCTCGTTGAGGAATATTCATATGTATAGTGATAGAGATAATTTCAAGTGCATATATTGCCTTTGCCATCCACCTTACTTGATGTAGTACCCTGGGTCCTGACATTGAAGTCATTTTAAGACTAACCTCATAGGTACAGGAGTAAGAGTAATAATAAGTCTTTGTAGCCTTCTCTTGGATGACTTCTGTCTTCAAGGACATTTTGGATGTAGTTAACCTTTTTCACTCGCTGTTCTATAAAGACTTGAACGGGACTTTATTCATCCAGCATTGTCATATATGACTTCTTATCAATGAAACAACAGACTTAAAACTTCAGAAAAATTTAGATGCCAGGATCACTTGATGGTATGCCACAACACATTAAAAGACTCTTTTACAATAGTTCATGGGTGTGATGACGGCAAGCCAACCACAACAGTGTTCGTCCTAAATCCATTTCACTTCTGTACATGCCCCTTATATCAGTCCTGTATTAGATGATGTAGTATCAAAAGATATACTGGTGATATAGTCATCTAGAAAAATCAGTGCACTTCCTGAATAACTACTTCAGCCATCTGTTCAACTGTGCATTCAGGACAACAGCTACGCCAAGCAAATGCTCAAAATCTTAACCAGCCACTAGAACTGCAAAACTATCTTCTGAAGTTTTGACATTCCCATGGGCAACTGAGGGCAACAGTTTACTGTTCTAATGCAAAACTAAATAGAAGGATTTTTAAGAGTGACACTTCGATTTTCTTTGCCATCATACTTCTATTGATCGCCTGAAATCAGTAAAATGGTAGCTGGAGATACAGAAATTTATGAAACATCATGGCCAATTCTTTTTGCAGTTTCTATAAATGAAGTACTTACTTGTCAAATAACGAGCTGTTCTTGATCCCAAGTAGATGTGAGTGTCTGATCAATATGTTTAATCTAAGACTTGAATGTAATATTTTTTTTGCTGGAGGTGAAAACTCAGCCTTTTGGTCACTAGGTGCTGTTGATGATGGAGACGAACCTTCCAGTATAGCTTTCTTATTGATTTCAGCAATAGCTTTGTAATGTTTATCCTAATATAGGTCTTTTTTCCTTTGTATACTTAGTTCTTATTTTCAAGGCGGAAAACTTGTCTACTCCAATCATTAAGGTGCCTATATGATCTTCTCTTTGTGACCTAAGAAATTCTTTATCCTCTTTTAATATGCTAGTCATGTAAATCACATTTTGCTGGTAAATGTCAAAATAACTCAATGAGATCACTTTTCCAAATCTGCTGTTTCACAATTTTATCTGTGTTTCTCAACTTCTCTACCCAGATTTTAGTATTCTTTTTACAGCTTTTGTATACCAGCATGGATGTTCTTCTCATCTTGACGGGTATATTTTCTTTCCTCCACATTTCTTGTAGTTTAGCACTGGCAGATTAAGTAGCATCAAAAAGTGTTTCTTTCAATTCTTTGTGATGGTAAATAAAAAAGATAAGAGTAATTGTTCCTTTGAAGGGAGCCGAGCTCCTAAGAAACACCAATAGGCACCTTTTCAAGCAGCTAAATTCCTATTTTGGTTCCATTTTATAAAAATAAATTACCTGAAATATATGAAAGAAATACACGAGAAGCCCACTAGTGCAAAGCAATTCAATATCAGAACCTTCACTAGTTTGAGATAAAAGTGATTATTGTGTACATACTCTTTTAAATATTATCTATTTTTTTGAAATTTGCCTTGTTTATCTTTTACATCTTTGAGACCTGGGCGTAAGCAAAGTCATATAAAAATCACATCTTTAGAAAGGGTACACACTAATGCCCTGGTATTCCAGGGCACCCCGCTCCCAACCACTTGCACCTGATAAACAGCAGACGCCACTATTGTGGTTTTTTGCTTGATAGGCCACTCACATTTCCCCCAATGTGCTCCACAAGGAGCGAGTGGTTGGCTTATAAGACTACAGCCTTTATTTCATCCTTCAGTTCTTAACCCAAATGGGGTTACTCATATCACTGGGTCTTGTGCAAATGTCACAATATGCCCTAATTCAAAAAGAATTTCCTGTAGATTCACACTCACACCATTATTCCTTCTGCCTCTGACCATCCATTCTAATCCTGCGTGAAGGGTGTGGAGACTATCTGCCCATCCTAACTTAATTGCATCAATTGAAACGCAAATGTTAATCCCTTGTAACTGCCACTGGACATGAGCCCGCCTCTGGCAGCGCCTAACCTACCACTGAATCTGCAACGTTTTCTGTTGGGGTACAATTCTACCCTTCCCCTAAAGTCATTGCTTTGGTTCCTACATCAGCCAATGAGGACCTTCATCAACCAAGGCCACACCTACTCCAGTCAATCAGGACCTTATGAACCAAAAACCACACCTACCCAGATAATAAGGAAGCAGATCTGATTAAGGTTCATTCCTAAGCTTCCTCCCATTTGCCAACTAAAATACCAATCTTATGTTGATTCCCAATAAAGCCCAAACAGCACCCTTAAGGCTTATTTGCTGAGGTTTCTGGTCAGGTGACTTTAATAATCATTTATTTTTCAACTTGAACAATTATAAATGCCTGATATGAAGGCCATTTAATTGGAAATTTCTAGACCCCTAGATGAACGCCAATCTATTCTAAAATGATTATCAGCTCACAGTTGAAGCGGTTGATTCACTTAACTGTTGCCCATTCTAAAAAGCTGAATTCAAGTCAGCGGTGATGCTTGCAGGGTTATTCCTCCTCCCAATATCACATTGACCTTATCCCCTCTGGGTAAGAGCAAAATTCTCAAGTATTACAAAACAGCCAGTGAAGCAAATTATAACTTTTCAATGGTAGCACAGAATCCCAAATTCAAAATTAACCGCACCAATATTGCCAATTTTACCTGGTTTCCTGACGCCATTTCTAAGGATGAAAATCTCTTTCCATTTATATTGTTAGACTATACATGAAGGCACTCTATATGTTAATTTACTCTTAAGGAATGTTGATTCACATACTGCTAATGCCCCAAACCCTTGCTCTTCTCCCTGGCCCATACTTTGCTCTGGGAAGAAGAAAGATAGAACTGAGGATGAGCCCCCAATATCATTCCCTTCTTCTGTGGTCAGATAATATTTTCCACTTTCCCACTAATTGGTTGTGTTTTTTTCATTTTTAAATTACTCAATCTTTGAGTTATAATTAATTATTTAGGGTTTATATTTTTTGCCGTTTTTTGCATTTGGTAATGTCCAAAACCTGGTAAGTTTAAATTAACTAATATAATTAATAACATTACCATTATTGATATAATAATTGTGGAACCATTAAGGATGCCTTACTAAAAAACAAATTACTATTGGGGGAAGATGGTTTTGTAGTGGGGCATACAACACCAATCTGATGGATGTGAGCTTGATCCTTCTCTTTGAATATTGATTGGGTGCCAGACAAGTGTTCCTACTGGTGGTTAGTAGGTTAAAAACCACAAAAACCTTACACATGACGTTATCAAAAAATTTGCGTCCTGATCTGGAGTTGTATAAAAACTTTTTTGAGGGAGTTAATCTTGGTTAAGTTCCAGTGATATTTTCTATTCTTCTTTTAATTTTGCAGTGTATGAGACACTTTCAGATTGATCAAATATATAGTATCATTAATTTTATACCTACTTGAGGTGAGCCGACATAATGCAATACTGCACCAATCAAAGGTAAAATAGGGAATTAAAAACAATGGTAAAGTATGATAAATGCTTGTAAACCTCCAAGAGCAGCATTCTGATAGTCTAGTAAATCCATGACCACCTTGCTGTTTGGTATCTTAGTATGATGATATAAGTCCTGAGGCACAGCCACTTTGCCTAAACTGGGATCACCATCCCTTTGGGCGCAAGAGGGATCCAAAGGCTCAGGTGAACCCCTTGTCACAGCTAAGTGACTTAGATTATGTGGTGGATGAGCGCTGGGTCACCACCATAGCACCTAAGGATTCCCCTTTTCTGGCCCTCCCTCCCTTCTCTACCTTGGTATAGATAATAGAGGGGTCTGAAGAAAGGTTGGCCAAACTAAGAGCCACTAGGTGGCCCATAGGACTCACCCCACCCCTGTCCATAATTATAAAAATACACTAAAGAAGGGAAAAAATGGTTCAAGGTCTGATTAAATAACAAAGGATCAAGGAATCCAGTATGGGTTACCACTAAAAAAAATTTAAATGGGATATGATACTCTTAGCTGAGTGATCAACTCGTGAGCCAGCACAATTGTCTCAATCTGCTAAACAGATTCTGATATATTGGGCACACAGACAGCATGACTTGAATTATTGGGTGTTGGGCCAGAACCATCAACCTAATTTGCCACCAAAACCTGGAAGGAGATACCAACTTTTTTGAATTTGTCCAAAGCCTTGGAATTCCCCCTGCCCACTGTCCCCAAGCTAATCAGAATACACCACCACCCCATGGGACCAATCCTCGAAAGCCCCTCCCCAATTCTTTCTTCTCCTCATAAGACAACAGCCCCTCAGGGTTTGTTGTCAGGTCATCCTCCTCAATATGTATAACTTTAGGTAAATGTTTCCCACTATACTCAGTTTATTGCAGACTCTATCTGCCACATTTTTTAGAAAATTTCCCCCACCAATATAGCCAAATATGTCGTCACCTAAATTATTATTCTGATGATCATCAACTAGGCCCTCCACTTGATCAATCCCGCCACCTGGTGGGTCATTTTCAATCTTAGCAAAAGATTCCCTTTAGATGGTGTGTACCTAACCACTGCAACAATTAAAGGCCATTTGCTCTGAATGCTGTTTTCTGACCCGCTACTGGTTTGGTAGAATCTGTTCATCTAATGCAACAGCTACAAGTAAACTCCATCCCATTGCCTGTGAGTACCAATGTCCCCGCCTAGTTGATCCACTGAAGATAAATTTTCCTGAGGGGCCTGGAGCACCACTCTCAGGGGGAGCTCAGCCCAGTGCTTTGCATGAGCTTCATCCTCACTCTCCTCCCACTGCCAATCCTTCACGGGAAACCATATCTCACCAACCTTTGCGGTTCCTGTCTGGATTCCTGACAAATATGATATGCTCTGTTCTGATCTTTCTCATTGATGTTATAAGATTAACTGGCTCCCTACCTCTTGGGCAATCCCAGTAGGGCGCTGATGCCTTGATCTTCCTCTTGACTATCCTAATACCTCACCCAAAGGCTAGCAACCAAAGACCCTGAGGAGTTGTCATCCTCTCTACCTCCCCTTCCCACTGGAGGGTGCCCTTATGAGACTCACGGTTTTCACTATCAAAGCCATTTGGTTTACTTTGGGTACCTTTAGTACATCGCTAAACTTCTACTACCCTCAATTAACGCTATAAACCACCCTTCAGAGTTGTTTAGACCTCTGTGCCACTAACATTTTGGGCTCTTCACTGGGTCTTCACGCACCCAGACTGGGAGCCCAGTCTAATTCTTGTCAGCTACATCCTTAATAGAGGCAATAGTGCGCAAAGCTAATGAAATTGTAAATTAGCCCTACCCAAAGTTCATTTAGAAGGATCAAATTTTAGAGGCAGTGGTCATTGAGTTCATACTCTAACACTGGGGTACCCTCCTCCTATTATTATAAAAACTATCATTGACACTATATATACTAGATTTATTAATTATTATTATGGCCATTTTTATCTTTTAAACCATTTTATGTAATATGGCGTTTGCAATCTAAAAAGATTTCTAATGAAAAGTTCAATATAATTAAATATTAACTTATATTATCTTAATGTTGTGTTGAAGGCTAGAGTCTGAATTATATATAATTTACATAAGATCACAAGTATCATGTTGAAAAAATTCACTTTAGATATAAATCAAAAAACTAAAGCGCTAGATGCTCATTCTGATACATAGCTTATATATATTTAAATATAAGCAAGCTAAAAACCTTTATACTTTAAGTTTGTCATATATTACTAATATTCAAAGTTTTTGAGATATAGAGTAAACTAAGTGTTGGGATTCAAGATGAGAAATGAATCAAAGCCCTACTTTAAAATTGAGACACAGTAATTAACTCTTTAGCCTATTAGAACGGAGCCTTATCTTAATAACACCGATCCCAAACTCAGTCAGGAAACTACATGCGCTTGAGGATCAATGGAGATGAAATTAGGAGTCTCATACCCGCTTCCCAAATCACATGAGGCGAGGTTTCCACCACTCTGGCCATGGGGGCAACAAAATACAATGAGGGTGCCATACAGGCGGTCAATACAGAAGGCCATGAAAGATCCTGAACAGATGGGGCCACGAAGATCCTTGAGGCACCATGTCCCTACGCACCCTATAAATATTGACACATTTTAATCTAATAAAGTACTTAGTACTCAGTCCATTTTTTGTTATTTTGACCTCTTCTGGCATAAATCAGCTCAGCACAAATGGTGCCAGGCCTTATTCAAAAATAGGGTTTGGAGTGATGGATCAATGCTACCTACTGTTATCAGAGCTCAGTGGGGACGATGACTAAAGAGGTCCTGGCGCACCTCAAGGAAATATGAACCAAGGCTAGTATATGGGAATTATAGACGGTGGATGGGGAAGTATTAACAGACCTGGAAATAATTAAGCATGAGACCAAACGTTTCTATGGCGAGCTATTCTGCTAAAAAGATATGAGCGAATAAGTGATATATGCCCTAATTGACCTGTCCAAGCTGTCACTTGTGACCTGTATGCTGGAAGATGTCACTAAATTATCTGCCAAAATTTCTGTCAATGAAGCCAAGTGTGCACTAAAAGAGTTACCAAAAATGAAGGCACTGGGCCCCAACAACATGTGTGCAGAAATGTACAGCACACTTTGTGACAGCATCACACCAGAGCTCAAATCCCTCTTTAACCACTGCTTGCAAAATGGACAACAAATCCAGGGAGGCCAAGAGACCTAAATTATACATTTGTACCAAAAAGGACTGCAACGTCAACTCTGGAACTGGCACCCAATCACTCTATTAATGCCAACTATAAGCTGCTCATGCACATCTCATCAAATTGGCTAATGGCAATGGCACCATGTACACTGCATAGACCCAAAACGGGTTCATAAAGGGCCAAAGCATTTTGGGACAGCATTGGTGCAGTCCAAAGCATGCTCCAGGACATGCAGAACTTAGCAGGGCTATCTCATGTTCCTCAACATGGAAAAGGCCTACAATTGTGTAGCGTGGTCCTTCCTACATGAGGTGCTAAAGGCAGTTTGTATCCCCAAATCTTATAGATCTTGGATATCAGCACTGTACTTGAGCCTGGTCACCAAGTGATTGTCGCAGATAGAATAACCAACAGTATTTCAGTCAGGCAGGGTCTTTGAAAAGGCGATCCCATATCACCAATTTTGTTTAACTTTGCATCTAACATTTTATTGGCTGCAGCGGATGCAAAACTCTGGTCCTAATCCACCCCAACCAAATGCCACTGAAAATGCTGGCCTTTGCCAATGACACGGTAGTAGGCATTAGTTCACTAATCAACCTTCAGGGTGCCAAGAAGCTTTTAGCCCATACCAGCTAAAGTTGAATGTAAAGATCTACTTGGCAAAAACTTCAATAATGAGGATTGGCGTCCCAAATTTCATCCTACCAACTGACAAAAAGACAATCATGAACTCTCAGATGATCTGATACCTTGGGATACTCTTCAATGATAAAGGACCAGAGATACTGGAAACTTAGCAAGAAGTGCTATCACATCTATTGGTCCAAATGGCAAGCTGGAAAAATGCAAGACTATGCCTTGAGGAGAAAAGTTGGCCATCAACATATTCATCTTCTCAAAGTTATGGTATGTCACCCACATGTTGCCAATGAGCCCAAGCCTATAGAAAAAGAGCAGGTCAATGCTCCATACCTTCCTATGATTTAAGGAAAAAGCGGCACTGATAGCCCTAGAAACTTTGTCCAAACTGAAGAACAAAAGAGGCACGGGACTTCTGGATTTTGATTCCCACGCTCAGAGGATCTGGGTGAAGTCATTACATATTGATGCAGACACACATGTGTTGCCTGACACTAGCTTAGAGCATTAACTGGGCTAGAGTTCAGGGACTTCAGGAGCTGGTCTCACCCCGCTCACTACATCAATGGATAGCAAACCACCCCGTGAATGCCCTCACAAAAAGGCACCTTATTCTACGGGTGACTGTGCAATCAGGCAGTGCACCTGGGCATCTGGTTGTTTGAACTAGTGGATAGGGATGCTTACCAAATCCACAGAATGTTGAGGCCTGTAATTCCGCAATGATTTCCGTGATGAGTTGGGAGGAATGCAATCGAATCACCCATGAATATGCTGCCAAGTCAATCAAAGCTTGCTAAAAATTGACCCTGATTGAGTATGAGGATCTGCGACCAAAATCTGGTCGCAACCCACCTACTTGACCAAGAATTTTGAATGACAGGGCAGCCAAGGGCCACAACGCCAACTAAAATGAAGGAGTTGATCTCAGGCCTCAACTCCAGACTAGTAATGGTAAAGCAATGGTCAGTAACCTGGCAGATCCTACACCACACGATTAAATCTAGTAAGCATAGCAGACCAGACTACCCACACAAGGAATGCCCCATATGCGACAAACTGGAAGCAAATATCACTCACCAATATTACAAATGCGCCCTGTTCAAAAAATATTGGCCCACGATGTGATACATCCTATTGGGCAAACAATTGCCAACGAAAATGCATCTCTTGCAGGATCTGTTTTTGCAAAAACCCTAATCATCCACAATCCAATAATGAGCTTTCATCTATCATTATTGTGTATGGGTGATACACTCGGCTCTTGTTGCCAAGAGTTTGGCCAATGAGCGCCCCATCACAAAGGTTTGGTGTTGAAGACCATATAGGTTATCTCTGAGCAGCTCCAATGGATAACAAAATTCTCGCGCCTAATCCCCAAATGCTATAAAGCTGCACGTTTGGCTTTTTGCCGCCAGATTGCTCATAATATGTGATGAAGCACCAAATTGACTAAAGATCAAATGGCCTGTAAGCCCACTAAAGCTAGAACTATGACTAGCAATGGCAATTGCCGACCAGCAATGGTCAGAGGTGCTAGGAAACTAGTGGCTCAAATTCCCAGCCCTTTATCCTCGGCCAAATCAACTATATCCCGCCCTCTCCTCTTTTTTTTAGTACTAGATGGTCCCAACCTGAGGGGGGATTCATCGATGTTTATTGAATTACGCCTGGGCTCCTAAGAGCCTGAGGCGAGGGAAGGGGAGGGAGGGGCATCGAGAAAGGGAGGGGGATTTGCGCGCCAGAGCCATGCTGCAGTGACAACTGAGCGGGGGAGGGTTGGCGACATAGTGCAGACCTTCAGGGCCATCTAAAAATGTACCTGAAAGTGGGTGATCATGTGTGGAAGGGTCCACACCTGCTGGTCAAAGGCAACACGAAGGAAGGAGTTATGGTTGGTCCAGATGGCTGTGGCATAGGCGAGGACACGGAGGGGTCAGTGGCAACCAGGCAATGTCTTCTCAAACATGAGGTCTTGCACAGGGTGTCCAGAACAGGGCTGAGCATGGAGGAGCGCGCGGGCCTTTGGCCAAAATGCGGTGACACCTGGACAGGTGAAAAAACGATGGAGGTGGGAGTCAATAGGCTCCGCACAGCGGGGGTAGCTTCGGTGCTGGAAGGTTGGGCCAGTCCGGTTCCCTGTCCTGTATGAACAGTGGAGCACCCTCCATAAGGTGTTGGACACCTTTGCTGACAGAATGGGGTGATAGACGTCCTTACACAATTCCTTAAGGTCAAATCTCATGGAGGGAGGGAGGAGCTCAAGGAGTCTTAGGCGGATGGGAGGACGATCTTGGGGGTTAAGGCGAGTTGTGACAACTTGTCCATTGTGCACAATTGCATGGCGACAGGGGCTGAGGCCAGGGCCTTCCCTTCTGTATGGGAAGGCATGGTGGGATCCGCGCGCCTACTCGTTTCAGGGCAAGGAGAGCCTGGTTCCAGTAGGGGGATGAGGATGGTTTCAGGCGATGGCCTAGGTGGTTTGTGAGCCACTCCCTAATGAGGTCAGAGATGCTCTAGGAAGACCCAGAGCTGCTGACACTGACTGGCGGAGGGCGGGCGCCCATTGGGGCATGGGGGTCGCGTCCCAGCAGACAATCGGCCATAGGAACTTCAGGAAGATTGTGGTGGCGTGGGATCGCATGTCTAGAAGCCCTAGGCACCCTTCATTGCAGGGTTAGGCAATGGTTGAGAGGGCCATTGGTGGATGGTTTGAGCCCCAGATCCAACAGCGGAGGAGTACATTGAGACGCATATAAAAGGCATCTGTGAATGGGCAGACGTGCGCTAGGAACCAGACTTTGGAGAGGAGGAACACATTGGCCATCAGAGCTCGACTCTGGGGGGTGATGTGCCGCCAGTTCCAGATGGCAATCCTGGAGCTAACTGCTGCGAGGAGCAAGTCCTCATTGTCTTTTAGCGCAACTCCTTGATGGTTGGTGAGAACGCCCAGGTGACGGAAGGTACCGCGCACAGGTTCAATACCAAATAGTGGGGGGAAGGTGGGGGAGCCGACCTGTACAACTGTTGTCTTGGAGTGTTGACCATAGCGTTGGACGCCTTGGTGTACTTCTTAATGGTCACAGCAGCGAGGGCAACATCCCCAGGGCAGCCAAATGCAATGGCGGTGTCATCTGCAAATGCCATGGTGCGTGTGGGGGCTTTACCTGGGACCAGAATCCCTGTTAGGTTGTCCTGTAAGGAGGCCAAGAGGGGGTCGAGGGTGATGTTGAAAAGGAAAGGGCTCAGGGGGTCCCCTTGCTGGAGACCTTGTTCAACTGGTACTGCCACTGTAAAGCCCATTGGCGCCAGGACTCTGGTGTGGAGCTAGTCATAGAGAGCTGATATCCAGCGCCTAGCTGCGGGGGAGATGGAAGCGGGCCAGAGAAGCATTAATATACTTCCAGGCCACCCGATCATATGCTTTCTCCATATCCAGGAGAGCCAAAAAGCCATTAACCTTACGAGAGTTAGCAGTCAAAGTCACGTGAAGGTCATTATAGCTGTCCCATAACAACCTCCCCGGAATAAAACCGTGCTGGGATGGGGAGAGGCGAGGTGACACCCATTTGGTGATGCGGTTGGCCAGAAGCTTCGTGAAGAGCTTGTGGTATGTGTTGATCAACGCTATGGGGCGCCAGTTCGCCAGGCTCTCACGGTCTGACTTCTTGTGAATGAGGGTCGTGATTTAGCCTCTGGAGTCAGGGAGGACCTCGCTATTCACCAAGAGTGCAGCGAAGAAATCGCGGAGGGTTCTGGCTACCACCGCAGGTTCCAGAAGGTACACCTCAAAGGGTATTCCGTCTGGGCCTGGGGCTTTAAGCCGTGGGGATTTCAGAAGGGTTTCCATCACCTCCTGGATGAAAATAGGCGCCAGTAGAGCCTCATCATCCCGTGGGTCAATGGGCGGCTCTGGAGCCCGCCACAGGAAGTCTTAGATGTCCGATGGGTCCACCTGGGTGGCATGGAAGAGGCTGGAGTAGAAGCGGTGTAGTTCCTGCGTGATTTCCTCCTTATCCGAAGTGGTTGTAGTGCCAATCTTCAGTGCAGTAATATCCTGCGCTGTTGACCGGGCTTTCTGTTTCTGAAAGAAGAAGCGGGTGTGGCATTCCCATTGAGCATAGTAACGAGATGTTGTAAAGTTTGCTGCCCGTTCTTCCTGCAGTGTGAGCTCCAAGCGGAGTGCTTCCTGCGCCGCTTCCCAGTCTTCCAACCATCTGGGAGGGGCGAAGGCTGGCAGTTTCGCTCCAGATGTCTTATTCTGGCTTCCGCCTTTTTGAATCTGGCGCGAGCTGCGGTCATCTGGGCTTTGGCACAGTTGTAAGCAACGCGGATGATGCCCTCCTTGGTCACCGCCCATCAAGCCTTGTGGTCAAGCAGGTGGGGGTGGGGTGAGAGGTGAGAGTCTCCCAGATGGTCATAGACAGCTTCTCCTTAGTGAAGGGGTTGTTGAGAAGAGCTGGGGAAACCCTAGGCCAGAACCTACGCGACGGTCTAAGTGTGGTGGTGAAGACAACGGTGAGTGACCTGTGATCACTCAGATGGTTGTCACGAGAGATGGGAGAGGAGACGCGGCCAATTAGCAGGGGGCCAATCAGTGCCATATCTATGCGTGACGCTGACTGGAAAGCTCCTCCATCATACTGGATCCTAGTCATGCAACCTAGGCCAGACGCGGAGGGTGGAAGCGCATCTATAAAGCCACCCAGGAGAAGGAAATCCTGGAGGCGACTTGATCCAGGGCGTTCCTTTGCTGCAGGGGGTAAGAATCACGGACGCGACTTATGGTTGTGTTGAAATCTCCTAAGAGGACTGTATTCCGTGGGAGATTGAGTTGGAAGAGCTCTTCCAAGAGCCAATTTTGCTCCTGACCTGCATTAGGCAGGTAGATGCTTGCAGCGAAGAAAGAGAAGTCAGGAGTGGTGAGTTTGGCCAGTATGAGGCGGCCACCTAGATATTGTGAAAAAGAATGGGTTTTAACCCGGGGATTCAAAACAATAAGGGCGGCATGGTTTGTCCAGAAGGAGTTGCCTCCAAACTGTTCATTCCATGCAGATTGTTCGTGGGGGAGGATATGGGGCTCCTGGACAGCAGCGATGTCAATTTGTGCTGACCTGAAGTTGCGGAGGAGGCGGGCTCTCCGCTTAAAGTCCCGCAACCCATTTGAGTTGATGGATTGCAGGGCCAGGGTGCTGCCATGGGGACTCATAGCTGTTCCCCTCCATGTCCTGGGGAGCTGCCAGCGCTTAAACCTGCTGCTGTGAGGCGGCTAGTTTTAAATCCTTTAGCTTGACTATTAGCTGCAATCCGTGAGGAGCGTCGAGGGTTCTTAGGGGAAGGAGAGGGTGGGGGGCGGAGGACCCAGTAAGCCAGCCTAGGATGCTGCCCCCGCTCCGTTGCAGGGGAAGGACCTGAGGGTGCTCAATGGTGACCTCCGCGGTGTCCATATTTGATGAGTCTGAGTCCATATTCACTTCCTCCAACATCTGCAAAGGATCCGCGCGAAATGGACTGTGGGGTTGGGGTAGGACTCTTTGAGGTGGCACTTCTACCGCAGGCCGCGGGTTGCCAGTCCATGCTGGTGGGCATAGCTCCATTGGGAGCTGAGGATTGATGCGATAAACTGCTGGTGGAGGTTGGTGGGGGTGCCGCGGAGCCCTGAGTGGGGGTGGCTGACGAGGGGCACCCTGTGGGAGATTCCTTGCGCTTGGTGAGAGAGGGAGTTGACTCTGGGAGGTTGGAGGGGGTGCCCACTGGAAGGGGGCATGGGCGCGAAGGTATCCCATACCAATAGTGGGGTTAGCTGTTTCAACTGCTAGGCATAAGGCCTCAGGGGGCAGGTCTTGATTGGGAACCCATTGTGTGGGTTGTGGAATTGCTGCTGCGGCCACGTGGGATCGTTTTTGGCCTGGTTTAGGCCCCTGGGTGGTGGCTAAGAGGGCTTGTTTTCGAGCTGTGCAGCCACTATACAAGTGTCCAAGGGCGTTACACCATGAACACCGGGGGCGCGCCTGATCAGGGTCGACATAAAAGATCTCAGTGCATGCCCAACTACCGCCACACGAGGAATAACCTC
This sequence comes from Massospora cicadina, assembly GCA_022478985.1. Lineage (NCBI taxonomy): Eukaryota > Fungi > Entomophthoromycota > Entomophthoromycetes > Entomophthorales > Entomophthoraceae > Massospora > Massospora cicadina. The sequence goes on along the minus strand of JAKSZP010001677.1, from coordinate 9,880 downwards.
AATTTTGCGGGATACAGTGGGGGAGGAGATGAACGACGCCCTAGCAGTGCGAGATCTTTGAGTGGGAGCATAGTAAGAGGGGACGCTAAAGTTCACTGAAAGAACAAACTCAAACTCCATTAAACCACGATGGAGCGCCAGTTTAAGAGACTCAGGATCAACAGTCGTTGATAGGTTAAAAAGTAACCCATGAAATATTCTCCAGGTGAGAGCGTGTGCGGGAGATGCGAAGAGATCCATGCAGAATAATGACCTGGAGGGTGGCAGCATGGTCAGCAAGGGCAGCCTCAGTGAAGCCCACATCGATGTAGTGGCCCTCCACTGATTCATGGATGGTGGTGTTAATTGGGAATGTCTCCGCAATTGCTGCAAAGTATGAGAAGTAATCCTCCATATAGAATTCAACAGGGTTATGCCCATAATAAAGGCGAATTGCGTGGGAGAGGGTTGAGTGAGGTAGAGCAATTTGCACTCTAGTTTCGGCCCTTTTCTTCTTAACATCAGCAATAAATGCCACTTCGCGGGGATCAGCTTTGGGTAGTGTTGGTGCCAGAGGTTTTTGCCACGCCCCAGTGGCTCCTTTGGTACGTTTGTGTTTGCTTTGGGCTGCAATTGCAGGTTGAGTGTGAGCTGGTGGTTTGGACAAGTTTGCGGAGTTCCCTTGTTGCTGGAATGTTACAGCAGTTGCTGGCGTCATATTGAATTGAAAAAGATTGGTTGGGCCTCGCTAAATTGGGGAGGCCCATCCAGATTGGAATTAACTCCAGCCAATTGTGAGGAGGGCGATGTTTTATCACCATCCCAATCTATTTGGGTAAATTCAGCCCGAGTATTTGCTGTGATTTTGTGGGCAAAACTTACTGGCTGATTGGTGAATTGGTCGTTTTCAGCATATGGAGATAAAATTCCGACTTGATAAGTGCCAATTATGGGGTTTAAAAGGGGCGGGTAAGATTGGAACTGGTGTGAAGTTCCAAAATCTGAACCACTTGAATCCCCATTGGGAAGAGTAGATTGTCCCAATTTGGTGCTTAGTGAACCAGAATGTACAGCTCATCCAACCTTACATCCGAGGGTTTGGGCCAGGTGATTGTTGGGCCTCGCTAAATTGGGGAGGCCCATCCAGATTGGAATTAACTCCAGCCAATTGGGAGGAAGGCAATGTTTCATTACCATCCCAATCTATTTGGGTAAATTAAGCCTGAGTATTTGCTGTGATTTCGTGGGCAAAACTCACTGGCTGATTGGTAAATTGGTCGTTTTCAGCATATGGAGATAAAGTGCCGACTTGAGAAGTGCCAATTACGGGGTTTAAATGGGATGGGTGAGATTGGAACTGGTGTGAAGTTCCAAAATCTGAACCATTTGAATCCTCAGTTGGGAAGAGTATATTGTCCCAATTTGGTGCTTAGTGAACCAGAATGTGCGGCTAATCCAACCTTACATCTGAGGGTTTGGGGCCAGGTAGCTGAACATCGCCCCTCATGGAGGGAGCCAGAAACACGGCATCAGCAATAATAGATGGGGCTGAATTAGCTGACACAATGGGGGAGGTGAATGCCTAGATGGGCTGAGTTGCATTCAACTGAGCATACGCCATTAAAACAGCGTGGGTGATGCCTCCTTGGTTGGAGGGGGCCCAGCGGGTTGGTGGGAGGCAGCGCACACAGAGCTGTTAGGCGCGCAGGTTGCAGAAGTGCGATCAGGTGAACTGGCGCTAGTTGAAGTAGCTCCAGGTTGGGGGTGGTGCCTGCTTTCATGGCCGCTGCTTGAGAGTGGGTGATTCTGGTTGACCCTGAGGTGGGTAACCGAGGGTTGCTTCATTTGGGGTGGTGCTGGCTCGTTTGGCAGAGCCTGCGGGTTCTTTTGCGGGGTTTCCCGCCATATTTGCTAATAGTTTTCGTAAATCTCTTTAGTGGAGCTAAATTTCAGGCTGAATTGATTTTCAAAAAGTGATGCTTAGCAGAAAGAGATTTCCGCCCTCTCCTCTTAATTTTCCATTTGACTTAATTTTTAAATAATATATGTAGTTTTAAAAGATCAGCTCAGCATTTGGCTCTGAACTTGAATTTTATTAAGTTCTGAGATTAAAATCCTGGTGTGACCATTTTTTTCAAATTTCCAGCTTTAAGCCCAACTTTGGACCTCAGCAACAGTCTAAAGAACTATAACGCCAACAAATTGTGGTGCTCACTACAGGGGGCTCCAAGTTTTTAGGTGAAAAGTCCATCACAAACAATAGAAAATACTAGCAGTCATGAAGATCAATCTGCTGATTAGTTGAGAAGCGTTGCTTGATGGATTAGTACCTCATGGTATGAAGTACCACCTTGCAGCCTGAGAGGTTAAAATTCTGGGCCACATTCCAGTTCTCCATGCCCTCTGTTGATGAAAGTCAGTACCAACTTCAGTATGAGAACCTTAACAATGTTGTCCAACATATAATAAATGGTATCTACTCCATGGGTGCCCACTCCAGCCACTCCTGCGCCTCTTCTGTTCCCTCTACCATGTGGGACCTTTATGCCTCAGCCCAGCTGCCAGCAGGAGAATTTGCCCTAGGTCAAAAAGCTACCTTTGAAACTTTGTCCACCCAGCTATTAATCACCTACTCCAACTGGTTAGGTTGCACCATCACAAACTCTCCTGACAACTGGGGCTCACCCAGGCCTTAAACTCCCACATTGTTGATTTCTACAACGCAGCCTCATCCTTTGTTCATGACAACCATGAGGCCATTATTGATAACTGACGATTGATCAACGAGGCCCAAGATCAAATTGTTGTGTTAGATAGCGGGATCTCTGGCTATATTGAGGACCAGCTGCGTCAGAACGTCCAACTTCTTGAGGCAACTTGGAATCAGCGCCTCCTCAAAGTTGAGGATCTGGTACGGATCTGCAACAATACTATTTGGAGCTGGCCTCCTGTGACTAACCCTCCAGGAGTGAAGGTCCTGAAGGGCCTATGGGGTACAAAGTCCCCAAAGGGTGTGAGGGACCCAAAGGACTAGAGGGTCCCCATGGACCTCGAGGGCCCTCAGGTCCCACAGCACCCACTCCTGATGGCCCTGAAGACCCATGGCGAAAGGATGTGATAACAGCCTTGGCTGCCTTAGATAATCAAATTCGGAATGTAGCTCAAGGGTGAAAACTCTGAGTGGATGGAGTCCCCCTCAACCCAAGGGTCTCCAATGAGGCACTGTAAGAAGAAATGGACAAATTCAGTGCCTTTGCTAACCTTACTGATAGTCACATCTCTCAGCTTAAAAAACTTGTTGAGGGTTTAAAACCTGTTTGATCACTTTGAGAGCCAACTACACCTTCAAGGCGCCAACATTTAATCCCTTAAAGAGCAGGTTGCAAATAAGTGCTCTGTTTCCTCCCATAACCAAAATTGGGATGATATCCAAGAGGACTTTGAGGTCCTACAGCGATGACTTTGAGATCCTACAGCGATGAATAGACCTGCAGGCCCCCTACAACTATGCAGAGACTGAGATCTCTGAGCCAGTGCCCATCCCTGGTGTTAACATTCTCTCCTCTCCTCTACTAATTAACTTAAAACCTAGTTTTAGATAAAGGTTCATCCCCTGGCCAGGAAAGCATTTCTTCCTTCCTGTACGCATATGAGAGTTCCATGGAGGAGGTCACTGACTTGCAGAAGGTAAAGCATATCCACTCCTGCCTTGATAGCACTGCCTGGGAGATCATGACCCCCCATCTGAAGGAGTGAAACACCTGGTAACAGTTCCATACAACCTTTATCCAAGAGTTCGGCAGCAATAAAACCTTAGCCAACCAAAAAAGCGTTCATGGGTACCGCCTGAATAAAGAAGAAAGTCCCATGGAGTTTACCAGCTGTTTTAAGCCCAAACACAACCATTAGTCACTACCAATCGCATCACCCTAGATGATGCTATTACCAGTCTCATCTCCACTTTGGGATCCTACTCTGAGGTTCAAATGCAGATGATTGGGCAGAAGAATGGGTTTCTTTGTATCTAGGATTTCAAGGAATCATTTAATGAGATCTCTGAGTCAACTCTACACTTTAAGGCTACATCTACATGTCCCTTTAACTGTCCTTGAGTCCAAGTGGTCAAAAAGCTAAAGAACCATTGACCTTGATGCACCTACAATAATGTTTTCAGAGACAGTTCCAAGATCTTCTGGAATAACTTGCTGAGGAGGCAGGAAAAGGACCGTAATCATGAAGAATAAGGCGCTCCATGATGACATCCCTACCACACCTCAAGAATACTCCATAACCTTGAACGAACCTGGAACTGTCATACCTGAAGAAGAAGTTTTGGTATCCAAGGATAATAAAGAATTCTTACTGCTTACTCTTCTTCCAATGACTCTCCCATGTTTCTCACGCTACTGTCCCAGTTCAGAAGTATAACTTCCCACATAACAGTTTAAGCTCATAAAATCGAATTCCTTGCCATAGTTGACAGTGGCTCCCCCATGAACGTCATATCATCCAAGTTAATGAAGCACATTAAGATCGCTCCAGATTTGCCACACTATATGGAGTATGGCACAGCTGGCCCACAATGCGCCCAAAATATAGGGGCCTATTCCTCTCTACATGTAAGTTTTGGAAAGCTTGCTGTAAAACCCCTGCTGTCGAACTAAATAACCATAGCTATGACCTGCTCCTTGGGAATCAGTTCCTTTGAGACTATTCAGCAGTAATCCTTTATGTTAGCAGCTCTCTATCCTTACTAGGGCATCAGGTCCCTCTGATCTTCAAAACTCTCATGACTCTAAGATGGAGGTCAAAGCCCAGTTCTGTTTACTGGAGAGTGTATGCCGAATCATTCAGCTCAAATATCACATAAGGGGCTCTTGGGTCCGATTGCCCCCCTGCTGTTGATGGACAAGAAGGCATGCCAATCTACTTACCTAGAGCGGCCACTATACCTCCGAAGTCCCAAGTCATTGATGAAATCTGGGACCATGTTAGCATCCCCTCAGGATACTTACTGAAAATCTGAGGCCTATAAAACCCATCCACCCAAGGAGGTGCTAACCTGTGTGGGGATTCTAGATCCAGCTTATTCTGGGTCTATATAAATGCTGTTGGCTAACATTCCTGAAAAACCCAAGGTAGTAGGCCCAAACAATCCTGTTGCCTATGTCGCCTTCTATCAGTGGAGGCTGTTGCTGATATCTGAAGATTTGGGGACCTAAGAAAAATCAGCTTGGAAACGCCTCTATTGGTCATCCTGGTCAACACCAGTATCGGAAAGGACCTCTCAGTTGACCAACAATGCAAGGTTCAAGAGTTATTTGAGGAGTATTTGGACCTTTTTTGGCATCAACCTATGACTTCAGAAGGATGAACAGAGTCTTACATCATGTGGAAACTGGGGACGCCCCCTTCCAGTCCTGACCTTACCAAAAGAGTAAGTTGAAGAGGCCTAGGTGATGGTGAACTTAGACAACTACTCGACGCTGGACTCCTAGTACCATCATTCTGCCCTTGAGCCTCTTCTCTTCTGCTGGTTTGGAAGAAAGACAGCGGCCATGTGCGGTGATGGACTACTGGCATCTCAAAACCATCACCAAATAGAAAATTATCTTTTCCCCAAATTTGATGATTCCCTCCGTCTGCTCGCCAGATTGCAGAGCTTTTTTGCCATGGATCTTGACAGCAGATATTGGCAAGTTGAGCTTGCTTTAAATATCAAACCAAGTACACTCTCATAGCCAACAAAGGACTATTTGTGACCATGAGGATGTCACAGGGCCTCTATAATGCGACGTCCACTTCCAACGTGCCATGGACGGGATCCTTGAGGACTTGAAGCTTTTGTGCATTCTTGTTTACCTAGATGATATTACTGTTTTCTCACGAATCTTTAATGGACACATTGAACATCTCAGGGAAGTCTTCAGCTGGCTTCAAAAGGCTTCTATAAAGCTTAGACCTTCAAAGTGAACCTTCTTCCAATTAGAACTAGAGTTTCTGGGACACAAAGTTTCAAAGGATGGCATCCAGCTTATAACAGACAAAGTTGACACCATAGAGAGAATGTCACGCCCCAAAGCTTAAGTGATATCCAGGTGTTCCTAGGCATGATGGGCTATATTCATCAGTTTATCCCCTGGTTTGCTGACCTAGATGAGCCACTATTCTACCTCCTGCAAAAAACTATGCCGTTTTAATGACTGCCTGAACAAAGACAGGCTTATGCTGCCTTGAGAACTACTCTATGTATAAACCCATTCTAGTCCACCCATGTTTTGACAGACCCTTCTTGTTGTTTATGGATTCAAGTGATGTTGCCATTGGAGCTATCCTAGCCTAACATGATGAAAATCATGTCGACCATCCCGTGACCTATTTTAGTAAGACACTGAGTAAAGCTGAATGGAACCAAAGCGTTAATGAGAGGTAGTGCCTGGCTGTCTTGCTAGCCATCAAACATTTTGGACTTATCTCAATGGTACTCACTTTACCATTGCTACAGACCACTCCTCGCTTTTGTAGCTCCAGCAAATGAAGGACCCAGATGGCTGTTTATCCAGTGAATCTTACAACTGCAGAGCTATGATTTTACCATTATCCATTGCACAGGCGTGATTCACCAAAATGCTGATGGCCTCTGTTGGGATTTTTGCCCATATTACCAGCCTGCTAGATTACCTGGTATCGCTAGGGAAAAATTCCCTAAAGTGAAGTGAATTGGAAATTTGGTCAACCTGAATTTTAGAGTTACTATGTTTAGGGGATTTTAGGATTTTTTCTAATTGTATCCATCGGGGATTGATATGGATGAATACCTAATATCTCATCAGGTGGAGTGGCTAATGAAATAGGGACATCTGATAGTGATTAACTATCAGGTGTACCAATTGAGATTGGTTGGGTTTCATCACTGACTTATTGGGAATGTCAAATGAGTTGCGAGGCGAGTGATGCTGCCTACAACTAGCAAATTGATCGGTTGGTGAAGTGACCTTCCATAATGGGTAAAAAGTCCCATTACCTAAGCAGGTTACTAGCCAATTATGGTTGATTCACTTGGATCGATAGGAAAACGTTAGGGACACATTTCTGACTCTTTCTGTTTGAGGTCTCGAGGATGTCCAACGTCAGAACCCTAGCCAGGATGGGGAAGACCATCGCTGCTGAGATGAGGAAGGGTGATTAATGGCAACGGCTGCCATTTCATTGAAGAGGTGTCAACTGAGGGTTAGATGGCCGAATCCCCTATAAATTCCCTAGGATATACTCTAATAAAATAGAGAGATAAAAACATAGTTAAAAACACATATACACTTATACATTACTACTTTGGAGCATTATTAGTTTTATTGTAGATTCGGTAATAGTTAGACTATCAGCATCTAGTATGAAGATTCCATCTCGAGGATATTATTGCAGAAGGCAATAATTGGTAGACTCTCAGAGAGAAGAGTAGAGATCTGAGCAGGGATCTAGAGATGAAGGGAACCACGGCTAATGGATTGCTGCTGACTATGTGTTGGGCCAAAGGAGACTGCTATCAGAGGATCTTAACAAAGAACGAGTGGACAGGCTTACAGGGAACAAATCCCTATGAGTACGATTTCAAGTATATATTGGAAATACTAGCCAAAGTGTTAGGCCTGAAAATGATTCTAACTCAACTATGGATAATAGTTATTATACTAAAATCAGATTATATATATTCTTACAACGTGAGGTGCACAAGGAAATTGAACCTGTGCAGTAGAAGGATTACTATGGTTGACTTTTCATAATCAACCCAAAGGAATAAATCTTTAAAGCCTCTCCAGGATGTGAATGCTAGCATATTTGACCCCTGGGGAGGACAGATTACATGATCTGATAGGTCGACCTGAGCAATGGGAGTTGGATACCCCCAAGATCCAAGCTTAACTCTGAAAGGTGATTTGAGACACTCAATTAATGTGGGTTGCTCTACTAGAGGGTCAATAAAAAGTGGCTCTCTTATGTCTGCCCTTCTTCCCAAATTAATTTTATTCTAGAGGGCCATTCTACATTGGGACAATGGGCAGTTAAGAAAATTCACAAATGGCTTAAGTCACAATGTTACTAGGATAAATGGTAGAAACCATCCAGGTGGCTTGGAGGCATGTGTGGCTTGCTGATCCCAAGACCGAGCCAATCCTCAAATTCAACGCTCAATCATTACCCTGATGGGGCCCTTCAATGTTGTTAGCATTGATGTAGTGGGCCCTCTTCCTACTGGGTTGCAGGGCCATAAGATATTATTCTAGCTGTGGACCATTTAACCAAATGTGTTGAAGTAATTTTGGTCCCAGATGACACTGCCAAAGCCACAACTTTCTTTCTTGTTTGATCCATTTTCACTCAGCATGGGTGCCCCCAAACCTTACTTTTGGATAATGGGTTGAATTTCATTTCACAGGTAGTACAAGAACTTACCTCGCTATTTGGCGCTACCCAGGGCTTTGCTTCCCCTTACCACCCATTAACTGATGGGGTGGTAGAACGCGCTAATGGAACTCTTATTTCCATTTTACAAAAGTTGGCCACCTCAGATCCTGCTCACTAGAACCACTACTTACCCAGCGCTTTGCTTGCCTACAGGATAAGCTACCACTGGGTCATCAAGATGTTTATTTGAAGCCCTATATGGGCGTTCACCCTGGCTGAAAAGCAGTTTCCAGCCATTTGTTGAGACCTCCGCACCTGAGAACTCAGAATTAACTATGAGGGCCTTAGCTGATGAAATTGTCCAGCTTCAAGCCCTATCACATAAGACATTTTCACCACTACAGGAAGAGAAATATCCCAAAATTAATCTAGGCCAACTCTCCTTATCAACTTCCTAATTAGGTGACCTTGTTCACTTCTATCATTATATACCTGGAGGTTGAAAGAATAAGCTAGACGTTTTTTAGTCTGGACCTTATAAGGTTATTTATAAGGTGAAGCCAGAGTACTCCATTGCTGATATCAACCAGGGGACTGTGGTTAATATGGGTGAATAGCTGGTTCCTTCAATTCTATACAATCCTCTGACAGGATCTTGAGGGGGAATTGTCAGGATTTGAGATGAAAAATGAATTGAAGTCCCTAATTCTAAATTGAGCTGCAGTGAATTAAGTATTTAGCCTATTAAAACGGAGCCTTATCTTAATAACATCGATCCCAAACTCAGTCAGGAAACTACATGCGTTTGAGGATCAATGGAGATGACTTTAGGAGTCTCATCCCCACTTCCTGAATCACATGAGGCGGGGTTTCCACTACTTCAGTCATGGGGGTTACAAAGTACAATGAGGGTACCACTCAGGCAGTTAAACCAGAAGGCCATGAAAAATCCTGAACGGATGGGCCACAAAGATCCTTGAGGCACCATGTCCTTACACACCCTATAAATACAGACACATTATAATCTAATAAAGTATTTAATAATCAATCCAATTCTTTTGTTTTTTAAACCTCCTCTGGCATAAACATCTCTATCCCTCTCTCTAACAAATATCACTTTTTATAACAAAAAGTAAATTGAACAAGAATTGAGAGAGCAATTAACTGCCATAACGCACTGCAATTTTATAGAGTAGTGAGCAAAGGCCAACCAACCAAGCGTAGGGAAGTCTAGCCACTTGTCTGTGCACAGCACATAGAAATGGATGACTTGCCTGTGCCAATAGTGAGTTTTATTAAGAATAATATTAAGGTCGCTGAGATGGATGAACCATCTGCTGACCTTCCCGCTGGCTCAAGCCCTGACATGACTAGAAATGGGACTGGGCATTCCACCATGCATGCGCCAAGTAATGAACTGGCAACACAAACAACAATGAAACGATGAACATGTTGATGGGTCATGGAGCCCTAATGAATAGCGCGAATGATGGGGTCA